>JBAIZL010000006.1:100925055-101127555 GCA_036971475.1 Prosapia bicincta | reverse complement strand
TGTTGCCATTAAAACTTCGTTCTCATTAGAGACTTTTTGCACGACACAGTCGCTCATGCACTTCGCTGCACAGAATGGCCATTAAATCTTTAGACGTAAGTGTAATAGTTATATGGGAAAGAATGTGTTTTATATTTGAATAAATTAACAAGGAACCTGAATAAAAGTAAATCCATATGTGTGCTGGGTGAAAAGGGTTTCCGTTTAACAAAAACCAACGTTTCTTTACACTGCGCGAACATAATTTCCAACAATAACGGCCGTCTGTAAACCTCACAAGTACTTCTTTCAAATGTCTTTTGCTAAAATAATAAATTGAACTTACTGGAAATTACCTTGTTTACAATACTTACTTGTTTAAGCTATTTAGGAATATCGGTTGCACCAAATTAATTAAACATTTCCTTTCCTCCAATTAAAAAATTATAAGTAGCCTGTCAAGTTAGAATGTCATAACATACCTAACCTACAAAACCATGCATTATAGAACATGAGCCGATATCCATCCATGGCGAATGTTGGTACAATTTGTAGATTGGGAAATAACGTTTAGTACAAGGAACAACGCGTAGTAGAAGATATAATATACAGTATAGGAAATATAGTAAAGAAAGGAATCAATTTGTAGTATAGAAAAAATGTGCTGTAAGGAAACAATTTTTATTTACAGGAAAAAGTGTGCAGTAAAAGCAAAATCCTGTGGTAGATGCCACAATTTGTAGTACAGAAAACAATGTATAGTGTAGGAAAAAAGTGTAGCAAAGGAAACATTTTTTGCAGGAAATAATTTGCAGTAAAAGCAACAATCTATGGTAGAGACAGTAATGTGTAGTACAGAAAACAATGTACAGTATAGAAAAAAAGTGTGGTAAAGGAAACATTTTTTATAGGAAATAATTTGCAGTAAAACCAACAATATGTAGTAGAGACAGCAATGTGTAATACAGAGTAAAGAAATAAATGCAGTAAAGGAAACTATGTGTAGTACAAGAAAAAGGGTACAAGAAACAATGTGTAGGTCAGGAAGCAATGTTAATTGCAGGGGATAAAAATTAGTATAAGAAACGTTGTACAGTACAAAATGTATATAACAGGAGAAAATGTGTAATACAATAAACAATGTACAGTATAGGAAACCACGTGTAGTACAAAATCCAAGAGGCAGTTCAGGGAACATTGTAGAGTGCAGAAAACAATGAGCATTGCACGAAACACAGTGTAATACAGTAAACAATGTGTAGAACAGAATACTATGTGTAGTACAGGAAAACGTCTGTAGTACAGATAACACGGTGGGGTACAGGAAACAACGTGTATAATAAATGAATGTGTAATACAAGAAACACAGTCTATTACAGGAAACAAAGTACATCACGAATATGTTTTAAGCGTTGATAAAAAAAAAGACTAACATTTATAGTATAGTTTTATTTAATTGTAACGATAAAAAAAATAATATTAATACTCACAATGTATTGTTGAATCGTGTTTTTAACAAAACTATACAGGAAACAAAAGTTTGATAGCGTTGCAAATAATTTTTTTTTTTAATTGTTTTCCGATGGTCCACAATTGTAGAACGCGCGACTATTCACGTTACGGCAGACGATGCGACCATTGGAATGTTAAAAAAACAAAATATAACAAGTTCAGCATTTTACAACACAGAATGCTGTAACGGTGTTAGTAAATTTAAATTCTTTTAGCTTAAGCTTTAATTTTTAGTTCTAGCTTACAGTTTAGGCGTAATAATAACCGTCTATCTGTAACGCCTTTGATGATAGAACTCCGTTACATTGTAATACTTTAAAATACAAGATTAAATCATTTAAATTAGCAGAGTCTCATTAAATTAAATCTTATAGCTTATTAACTTGAAATGCAAGAATTGTGTGCTGGTTAAATAATTACTCGATTAAATGCAATTAAAGCAAATTATACTCTTTTTATTTAGCAAACAAAAGGTGAGTTACAATCATGATACAAATTTCTTGACATTCAGTTACGGACATTTAATATTTAATTTATGAATTTTTAAGGATAACATTCTAACAAACAATTAATCAATCAATGGCTGTAAATGAATCTACACTCGAGTTTACTTGCTTTTTTTTATAATTAAATTTCATAATTCAAGGTGAACAAAATTGCACCAAAGTGTGCGTAAATTACTGTTATGTAAATGAATTGAAACGTTCAAGGTTCTTTAGTTTGAGTTATGCTGTATAACATTTTAAATTTTGAAATAAATCTTTAAAGTCTTAAATCGTTCACTTAGCTGCATTCACATCTGGTAACCTCGCGTCCTCCTCGTGGAAAGTTTCAGGAAATGTCATCGGTAACTTCAGCGTCCCATCTTGTACTTGGTTGCGTACGCTGTCTTCTATCTCACGATTATAACATGTTTTAAAAAAAGGAGGTTTAAATTAAACTTGAAAACAAAATAAAAATTTTCTTGCTCTCGGACACGTCCGTTGCCCATTACATCTTGGCTAAAAGAGGCCTTATATTGTATTTGCGAGCAACCTTCCTACCTACCGCGCATCCGGGGGGGCGCATCCCGATTTTAATACACGTTTTAAAATTCTCCGTTAGATGTCACTAACAACCAGAGATCTCATTAAAATATTTCTCATACATTACAATTTTTTTATACAGTTGTACATTATTACAAATTTTTGAATACATTCTCGTTTGTTTTCTGAACCTTGCCAATTTAATATGTAACATCATCTAAAGTGTGTTACAATGCAAATACTTTTGAGAAGGTTAGCGGTCACATAAACAGATTTCTTCTCCCAAAGCTGCATTAGTTTTATTTATATCAATAGACTGAGTCATATACACACTGCCTTAGTGCCTAATTACTAATGCAAACTGCCAGATACGAGGTAACTGCATTAATTAGTAATTGATTCCTAACTGCAATAACCGATGCAACCGGACAAAGCCCGAGTATTGTAGCGCCCCAGACCAGGCCTATATATCAACCCAATTGATCCATTTATAAATAGACGCCCAATTCAATGTATTCTGTCAAATTACTGCAGGAAATGGCATCGCCTAATGCCATGAAGGAACTTTTCGTAATGTTGGAAGAATTTACTCAATGAGGTATCCCGAACAAGAGCATTGAGTATGCTGAAGCCACACGTTACAAGTACTGTAATAACGTTTATTGCAGAATATAAAACTTCCAAGACCGTCCAGTCGTTGTTATAACAAATATTTTATTGTCTGAGTTTCAAAGATATTCTGGTTTTATTTCTTACGCTGTTAAAAATTGTCTTTTGTGTTTATCATATCAATACTATAAGTGGAAGCCAAAACATTACTTTTATGTAAACCATTAGTGGCGTATAAATACAGAAAGTTCTCGATTACCCAAAGTTAAATAAAATCGGATGATAAAGAAAATGTTTAACATTTCGTATTTACGTACGGGAATCATCTAGAGTAGGATATTTCGATGGCAAAGGCGGTAAGATTGGTGAATAGTCGGTGGCAACCAGAATAGAGCATATTCCAGTTAACTTTTCTTACGTCGGCCTGTTTCAGTATCCCAAGGAATATAGGATATATGTAGAACGGATCATGGAGGCTTTAATGTATACTTCCAGTGTTACAAGGTTTACACCGGTATAACTGTAGGAAACGTCACAGACAAAATATAAATACATTTGTTTTATTAAGTTCTAAATATATCGATGTGAACACAAAATTACAACTTATTATATTCTACGGTCGAACATTTTCCAAGTGGTATTTATATAACTGAACTTAAAAGAATAAACTATACGCTGGGATATAGGGATTAATGAATAGAACTCTGTGGCTAGCTCTATATATTCCATCCTTTCCCTGCGACAATGACTCCCTCGTCCCAGTATAATTGCGTTTCCTTGCTCCATCAACGCTCTTGGGAAGTACTTTATCTTGGTTCCCAGGAGTGTACTTGATACCCTTTTACCACAATTCCTTTGGAGAAATTTCTTCTAATAATTAGGGACGAACATTCTGTATACAAAATTTACCAAATCATTTAATCGTTTTTAAAAACTGGAATGGCTGACGTATTATTACATGCCTCGGTATTGCCTGTGTTCGTCGTAAGAATTTATAACGGAACGCCTCTCCACCCCACCACCTGTTAAAGTCTTATTATCTCACATAATCTTCTTAATGAATGACGTCATTCAGGCATTTCAGAGACTGTCACTTTCTCACGGTATTACTGTATTACAACAGCCTGTAGAGTTTTGTCTAATTACTGGAACACCTGTTTACATTTTCGTACACATTTCGATGGATTAAAATACAATACATTATATACATCTTCATTATTAAACTATTAAGTTTTCAGAAACTTGCTACTACTCTACCTTCATTTTAATTAGACTTCAATGCTTTTAATCTTCACTAGTAAATATTAGTAATATTCCAATAAACAAGTCATTTCCTATTTAAATCAACGAAGACAAATTGTATTTTAGTTTGTTTTTATTTTTATATTGCAAGTAATATAGATATGTATATACCAGTTGTCTGAATAACAATATTAGGTGGCAAAATAGAAAGTTAATTTCCTTGCAATTTACCATTTTCGTTTCTATGTATGGTGTTGAATTATTATTTTTGTTTGTTACTATTTATATGCTTTCTTTATTTCGTTGCTTGCATTGTGTTGTTGCTTCTTTCTGCATTGGCTGTTTTTGAAGGAGTTTCTAAATCCAGTTTGTTTGTTTATTTTATTCTTTTCATTAATTTTTATTCCTGGGGTTCGACCACGACCAGACGGGAGCAAAATAAAAATTAATCTACATCTTTGAGAAACGGATTTCTAGGTTTGGAAAAGTTGGCTGAGTGCTAAAGTACTAAACTTGCATGAAGATAGTCAGTTCAAATCAAACCTAAACTCCCCAAATTTGTATAATTTAATTAATAAATATAAATATTTAAAATAACTTTGTTAACATCAATTGTCATCCCCTATTGGTTTAACATAATGTATTTGAACTTGATTGGATGAATAAAAAATCATTTTATTAACGATTGAAAATTTGTACAAGATATATATATATCAGGAGAGTGTGAGCAAATAGAAGCATTTTAAACAATTAAAATTGAAAATCGGAGCTTGCTAAGTACTCTTGTTTTAAAATTTAGCTTCCTAACAGGTTCTCGGAGAGCTCACTAGCGCCTGATACGCTATAATATATATATATATATATATATATATGATGAATAGTTACTATCTGGAGTACATCCGTTCATTCTGCAGTCCATAAATTCGCAGTTCCGACGTTTCGCTAGAATCTCATCCAGCATTGACGAGGTGAACCCAACAACAGTAGAAGAGCGACTGAGTCTGAATGCTGGATTAGATTCTAGCGAAACGTCGGAACTGCGAATTTATGGACTGCAGAATGAACGGATGTACTCCAGACATCATATTTTTCCATCCGTGAAGGAATACGTATCAGCATATATATATATATATATATATATATATATATATATATATATATATATATATATATATATATAATACTCTATAATATAATTCATATATTATAGATTTAACAAATTTTTAAATATTTAGCTAAAATAGTTGTGTTATTTCTACATGAATAATAAAATGTTTCTAGGTTTAAGACGACTATAAGGTAAACAAAAAGTTTAAAAATGCAATCATGAAACGTTTTTCTAAAATCTCTAAACCGGTATTAGGAAACGCACTTGACTTACCCCTTTAACAAAAAACCTCTTTCGAGTTAGAAACATGTATATATAAACTATTATTTTAAATAATAATTTTATAAAATATTTCTGATGAAAGAGGGCTGGAAACGGGTTTTTTATGAATACTTGTTAATGATGAAATATTAGTTTTCTTAAATTATATATCCTTGACAAGAAGTAACGTATTCTTTCAAGCAAGGACAATGCAGTTTTTTACGACATTTGATATTGCTTAGGCACCTGTTCGTGTGCGTTTGTTTAAACGTAAAATGTGTGTTCTGGCAGTAATGAAAATAGTTTAATATATCAAGACATATTTATGACATTTATTTAAACTACAATCAATAATAGTAAAGACAAATTTCAATTAATATTTGTATTTAATGTCTGTTAATAACTATTAATTTTTTTATATAGGATGTATTGTATGGTTTAAAATTTAAAATGTCGACTCTGTTATTAATAGTAGATGTGTTAGTGTATGTATCTGTGATTTGTCTGTTTTATTGTGATAGAAAAATTTTTGACTTGTAAATGGATATTTTTTGTAAATGAAGTTTTGTAATTTGTTGATTTTTATTATGTTTTATTAGTGCTATATATTTTATAAGTTGTAAGTCATGTTGTAAAATTGTTAAATTAAAACTGAGCTCTTGAAAAGGAATTTCGAAATGAAATTCAAACCTTTAAGTGTTTAAAAAAGCAAAATTGTCTGTGATCTGTCATTAGCCTATATAAAAACATTTTAATATTTTTTATTACGCAATTTTTAACTACAAAACCTGTGTTTGATTGGAAGTTTAAAAAATGTTTATTTTTAAAAAATTATAGAGAGCAAATGATTTATTAAACAAAGAGTCAAATTAAAATTTTTTTTAAAGTAGAAAGCAATTCATTAAAGATATTTACTACATAGGAGAAATAAAATTAAGGTTTTACAATTTAGAATAAATGGATGGATTAAACGTGACGACACTACTTGCCTACTTTCAGACGTAAGGCTACAAACTACTGTTGGAATAGATTGAACATCTCGGGACGACGGGAGAAAGTTATTTCACTGCCTTACGCTTTATATTTCAAACACTACATATCTTTTTGCAAAGTAAGAAACGAAATATAAAGCAAGCCTATAAATCTACTCAGTGCGCATGTCCTTTTCAATTGGAGTAACGTGTAATCAGGATTTATGTACGCTTGAGGCTCTTTGCTGAGCCTGCAACAACCCACCTGTAGCATTTATCTTGTAAAATGTATTTCGTTTGTAAATATTTTGTTATGTGGCTTATTATCCAAAGACATACATTTAAACTTTTTGTATTAGTATTTTAAAAACATTCTTGTACGACTCGATTGAAATCCTAAACCTTCTTCAGGAGGTATTTATAATTTAGCCTACTAAACACGTATAGTGAAGAGCACGTAACTGTACACCACTTCTGAAAACATATTACATATTCAGAATGTTCAATACATCAACAGTTCAATAATTTATCCAATATCGACTGTCTCAGGCAAAATATCCTTATCAGGATTGTAGAAAAGTATTTATACTGACCATCCACCCCCGTCTCGCCTACTGCGATCTCTCAAGGCCAAGTGCACGGTTACGTGGTACACACTATACGGATACATTTTTGCTGAAATGCGTTCCAGCCACATTGCTCCATAAATTGATTCCAAGACAAACACTTATCTTCTGTATATATGAGCCCATTGTACGTATTACACTCGTTATTATTGTTTTTATAGGACATTTTCCGTATACATTTATATATATATATATATATATATATATATATATATACATATATGTATATATATATATATACAAATCAATGTTTGTATGTGTGTATGTATAATATAGACGCCTAAACCGGTGACCAGAAGTTGATGATATTTGGTTCCTGTGAAGGTTTGGAGTAAATCCATCCACAGAAATCCACCCCCGAATACTTAGAATGGTACAGAAACCCGATGTATGTATATATGTGTGTATGTATATATCATATGAAAGTCTAAGCCGCTGAACAGAAGTTACTGAAATTGGTAGGGATTGCTCAACATATTCCCAGGATGGTTCGTGTGACGTGGTGTAGATCCATCTACAGGGCTTCCCCCCAGACGCTTAGGATTATTTAAAAAGTGATGTATGTATCTATATGCCTTATGAACGTCTAAACCACTGAAAAGAAGTTAATGAAAATTGGAGAGATTGTTTAAGATATACCCAGGATTGTAAACCGCTAAACAGAAGTTAATAAAATTTGAAGGGATTGTCAACATATTGCCAGGAGGGATCGTGTGAGGTGTTGTGTAGATTAATCAACATGGTTCCACCCCAGAGGCTTAGGAGGGTTCAAAAACTTATAATATATGTATGTGTGTATTTTTGTATCTTATGGACACCTAAACAGCTAAATAGAAGTTAATGAAATTTGGAAGGATTGTTTAACATAATTCCAGAATAGTTTTTGTGACGTTTGGTTTAATCAATTAACAGGGCTCCGCCCCAGAGGCTTAGGTGTGTTCAGTATACAGCGTTCCATAAGTGTAATGTTAAAATGTATATCCGTTTTAGCGTAACTTAAATTAATTTTAAACAAATATAAACAATATAAAATAATAATAATAGATTTTAAATTATTTTAAACTGTTTAAAATTATTAAATTCTATGTACAATTATTGCTAGCACACTTGTTGATATTAAGAGTAGGAGCGCCGATAATATTCTGGCGAAATTTAAATCGACCGAAGGTGGGCAACGAAACCAGAATAACCACAAAAAAACTGACACCCAACTTGATCCGGGCAGAAATCATAGGTAACAAGTTCGAAGGAGAGATGGTTTTAACTCCATGAATACCGATGATTTCATCGGTAATAAGTTCGAAGGAGAGATGGTTTTAACTCCATGAATACCGATGATTTCATCAGTTCTACCTACTGATTTCAAACGACTACAATTCCCTTTACGTCATGCATTCGCAGTAACCATAAACAAGGCACAAGGACAATCATTGACCATTGCTGGATTAAATTTGGAACATTCAGGCTTTTATCACGTATATATATGTTGAGTCCTCACGTGTTGGGACACCTAAAGTTTGTATGTTTATACGCCTAATGAAATGACGAAAACATTGTCTATCCTCTAGAATTGCAGTAATCAAATATAATTATTTAGATGTTTAATTTGTTTTTCTTATTGCAAATATTTTGATTTCGGGTGCAACAACGTGCGCCGGGTAACGCTAGTAGCCTATATATTCCCCCAATATTTATGGGGTATTGTTATCATAGAACCTTTTAGTACAAATTGTATGTGCACTAAATTATAAAAGATATTTTGGCCCAAAGTGTGATTGTTTTTATGTTCCAAAATACAACAAAGGGTAGAATCCAAAGTTAGCCGACAACCGGGTGATTAAAAGGTGGTCCAACCTATTCTTGTATATACGCATCTCTATTAACCTTCATTACCTACCTATACAGCAAACATTTCGCTCTTTATGAAGAGGCATGAAGCTGAAAACCTTCTAGAAAATAGTTTTATATACTATGATTGTTTACGAACCTCGCCCTTTTCTCCCTCTTTCAACCCACATTCAGTCACATACTTCCACATAGCAGCGTTTATACCAAACTTTAATGAACTCCGCTCGCATATTACATTACATGATGACGTCAGCTGTATTATATTACGATGACGTCATTACACAAAGCTGTTAAATGTTAACCTTATTCCAACGGGCTTGTAGTAAGATTATTTTCCATATTGGACAGTTTATACAGTAACAAATTTAAATTTAAATTTAAAAAAAAAACAAATACATTCTACAATATTAGTTTTTATATTTAAGTGTTTACTTTAAATTGCTTTCTACATTTTATTATTCATTCATGGTTCAGAAAAGTTTACACTCTTATTCATTTTAAAATAAAATCTTTATTTATGACAATTACGAAGGATGTCTTTTACAACCAAAATATTTCGTTCTAGTTTCATATCCCATAAAGTAAGACTACTGCCTGCAGACCATTTGTTGTTATGGTGGAATGAAATCTGTATACGTCACTGCTCTAAACTACTTAGAATATAGAATACAATGCCTCATTAGTTTCAAGTCATACGATCTCATTATTAATTTAAAAATATGTGTTGGAAAGTAAAATTTCTTCGTCTGAAATACAATTAGTTAGAGTTAGCTGATTTTAAAATAGTATTAAATGTAAAGTGGATCATACTTTAAAAAAAGGTTATAACATCAATCATCTTATACACTTGAGTACATCCTATCTCGTGCCTTTCCTAACTTCAAAACGTTTTCTTCCTTGACGCGTTTCAGATTAACTCCATTATTGGAAAGTTAAATTGTACTTAAAGTTAAGTTGGTTAAAACTCAAATTTATTTCTTCAAGAAAATAACCAATGTTTTACAGTTTTCTTGGTTAATTGATTTCTAAACATAACATCTGCTATTCACCCTTGAGCAAAATGGATCTGAGACATGTTTCGTTGACTGGTGCTTCAAAATTAAAATTAGTCTCGTGGTAATCCAGCACTAAGTTCTATTTGTAAGTGCAGATGCTGAAATGGTTTTGGCTTTGGGATAGAACTATTTCTATGCCCTTATGGGTTACAGTTGAGTTTATAGTAGTTGCTGGGTAGCTCACTGGTTTTATACATCGCCACACACATACCGTTTGCACACACACACACACACACACACACACACAAACACACACACACACACACACACACGCACGCACACACCATAACGGTTCCTAACGCTTAGAATCGTATTATGGGGATATTTTAAAAGTTGAGGTTCAAAAATTTCAATTATAATTTTTTCATTTGAACTTAAAGCCTGAGAAAACAGTCGACCTGAGTTTTAAATGATTTATGTAATTATAGTAATTTTGGGAGATAGGGGAATATAGTTGGCCGTGAACAAAGGCTAGGATTTACTGTGTTAAATGGCAATTTTCATGTAGAGAAAACCATCAACATTTCATTGTGGTCAGCGATAGAAAATATGAAATAGATGAGAAAATCGATTAAGAGCACCAAAGGATAGTTAAAAGCATTAAATTGAAGACAGATAATTTGTCCATTATTAAGGAGAGAGAGAGGGGGGAAATACAGAATACCTGCAATCGTATGATCTGGTCAGAAAACGCTGACTGCTAGAAAAGTGCCGTATAGGCGAGAAACCAAAAACCCTTTTACGAACGGGATGTTAAAACCAGCGTCAGTCTGGAAACAAACTTGAAAATGGTGAGCTGCAGGGTCGAAATTAATTTTCTAAACATTAAGTGTCTAGTAACAATGCACAGCTGAAGCTCGAGCGGTGACCTCAATTTCCCAGAGTGAAATTTAGGAGTTACTCCTAAAGCTGAACAGTTAACATCTCTATTCAAAGTGCTTTCTGATTGTAAACTTTTAAAACGCGCGACGCTCATAATTCCATTAAAACTAAAATGTAAAGTCGTGTTTAAAGGCAACTAGTGAACTATGAGTACATAAGCATAAAGTGGTTTTAATTTTGAAGTTAAAGTCGAAAAATGTTGAATATAATTGAAAGTTAAATCAAAGTTTCGTAAAAGAAAGTTTAGAAAATTATTTAAAAAGAAAAATGCGTGACTAAACTTTTAATTTAAAATGCGAGACCTTTTAAAATTTATTTTAAATACATAAAACTTTAAAAGAGAAGTGAAATACGTCACCCAGTGCAGCTAAACCAAGAAGAACCTACTCGGAGCAAGAGGGAGATTTTACACCATGGTTGTCCACGATACTCGGAATCTAAGAACGAAGAACAAAATGACCAATCCCTAAGGGAGCTAGGAGAGAATTTTCCCTGGAAACGTGAACTGGTAAATAACAACTTAGCACTGTCTTTATTTATTTTGAAATCGTTAAATTTTAATTGAGATTTTAAAAGATTTAAAATACACGTTAAGAAATAAATGTTATATGGCAGTCTAAAAAGAGTCTAGAAGGTTTTAATTAATTTTAAAAGGTTTATAATGACGTCCATACGGTGAGGTTTGCTAAATAAATAAATATTTGCTTTAACTAGAAATAATTAATGAAATAATTTCAACTATAAACATTAAAAAATAATTGTAGAGTGGATGTACATGACAATTGTCTAGATTTAGAAGTATGTTAGTTTATATTCAAATATTTAATGTCATGATATATTTATATGGTTATTTACAGACGATTTTGTTTATATGAGATGATAAATGTTTTGATGATAAGTAAGAATTGAAGGAATTTACTTTAGGAAATTAAAGAAACAAGAATAAGTACGTCAATAAAAAAAGAATTTTGGGTAAAATACGTATAGATATTTAATTTTGAAAGAAATAATTAAAATTAAAACTGGTACAAAAATAAATTAAAATATATTTTTGTAGTAGAACAAGTTAAATTATTTGAGGAATATCGAACATATTTTGTAACTAAATTTAAATTGTTGTTTTTATCTTAAAAATACATTAAAACAAATTTTACTTCATTTTATAAAATTAAATGGGATTGCCGATACTAAATCCGATTTAAATTTTTGAATAACTACTGAGACACAATAATTAAACGTATTAGTAAAATAAAATAATTCCACACTAGTGTAAAGAGAGTATTGCTAGTTGGTTATTATGTGATGTTTTTAAAATATCTCTACAAGTTATAATTAATGATATGTAAAATGTATTACACGTTAGTTTTAACAATTAATTTTAAGTAGTAAAATTTATCAGTGCAATTTTTATATAACTTTGAAGTAGATTTAAATTTTATAAACTAATATGAAAAAGAAACAAATTTCCTGTTCAATATTTTATATGAATAAAAAACGATAGATATTACAAACTTCCGACTAAGAGTTAAAATTATTTTACATCACATATTTTTTTTTTAAATAGTCCTACAATATGGTTGTTAAGCTTTGATGCCTTCTAATAATTTATTTCCCGAGATATAGTGATTAAAAAGGTTAAATTTCAGTACGTTATGTTTTTCCTATTAAAGTCCAACGACTGGTTCTCTGGTCAAATTTGACTAGCAGATGTACAGGTTCTGGCTGGCGTCAGATCTGATTGCTTCGAATTTTACCCACGTCTGCTGTTTACAGGAAAGTGTGGATACAAAGGGAAACGTCCAAGAGGAGTCTGCATGGGCTGGGAAGGTAGACCATCGCAGTGGGTTTGTGAATGTGTGTGTGTGTGTGTGTGTGTGTGTGTGTGTGTGTGTGTGTGTGTGTGTGTGTGTGTATGTGTGTGTGTGTGTGTGTGTGTGTGTGTGTGTGTGTGTGTGTGTGTGTGTGTGTGTGTGTGTGTGTGTGTGTGTGTGTGTGTGTGTGTGTGTGTGTGTGTATGCATACATACACTTCTATAAATACATACATCAGTGTGTATTTTAATTTTCTGAAAAATCATGATAATATTTTGAAATTTAAAAAATAGTTTTTCATTTATCAGCCTTCACGATTTAAAAAATAACTACTTCTAAAGACACAAGTTTTTTAGTGGGGCCGTAGCCTAAATTATTTACAGGTTTATCTCGATTGCGCCACTAATTTTAATTGGAGTGACTTTTTGTAAATAAAAGATAAAATGAAGAAATATATGATTTAAGAGAAAATCTGGATTCAGAATTTTACCCGCACGCCCTGTCCGTCTCTATACTTTCGTGTTTGCACGTAGACATTATTTGCATATTTAGTAATGTTTCCAAATTTTGAAAAGGTTTTTAAGCCCCTGAACCACTTCTGAATACAGCCCCGCCTTAAAAAGCACATTTCAAATTATGTTAAAAGTATTATCATATAAAACATTTGCCATTTTAGCTTTGCAACCTCTACACAATGCTTCTTTCTGCATTGTGTGTGATTGTGCATACTTCTGCAAATAACATTTTGCACACACGCTGAAACGTTATGAATAATGCATAAGATTTCCTTATACAAGTAAATGGATCTCTGCTTGCCAACCTATCGCATTAACATATTTATTTGTTGTGGGCAAATTTCTCCCTGAGGGCAAATTCTTGAACGTGTTAGACCAGTTTATTTCAGTTGGTAACACTGTTTCTACACTTCTAAGCGCTATAATTGCATTGTTCACAACTGCACTGTAGCAGATGTTTTGCATTCATGAGGTACAATTGTATTTTATTATTTTATACAAATTGAATGTATAAAATAAGAAAAACAGAATAAACGCATTGTTCAATTCCTATCACTAAACAACTAATTGTTTGATATAATATCTTTGGTATAGATAGTTTTTTTTTATTCAGAAGTGTGGTTCGCCCTAATTTAAGAGATAAGAAATCGTGTAAAGTAGGAAGTAAGGTATAAAAAGGGTCAATTTTAGTGAGATGAGTTCATAAAGGTTTATTTTCCCCTAAGCAGGTTACATACAGTTTGTAGTTTTAAAATGGGAAATATACAAGCTTATATAAATTTCTCTTCATATTTTCTATGCAAAAAGGGTTTAAAATTACCCTCTTCTTTACGACCCCTACAAAGTCTGACGATCTACCTTATTCACGTAATAACTCTCCCTTACATGCTTAAGCAGAAAGTTTCTTATCCGTTCCTATTCTAAATTTTGAAAATTGTTTTTACAAATTTTAGGCCTTTGAACCTGTTCACAGAGGCTGATTTTTTTTAAATAAGAGAACTGTACAATTAAATTCATTATTTGTTTGCAATTCGCAAATAATTCCCATTGGTTATTCAAATGATTATTTGAAAACATTATGTTGCTGTTATAGGGTTAGTTTTCAGCACATCATACTTTATAAATGCTCCAGAAAGTACTCCTATGCAATTCCAAAAACATCACAAAAATAATTAGGAACATAGAAGAGTAATTTTAATTAATAAACAACTAAAAACCTAATCAACATTTTGATCATTTCACTAACTGAACTGGCATAACTAGAGGGTTACAAATTAATCGAGAACTAAGCCTCAATATGTATATATATATATATATATATATATATATATATATTATAACCTAAACAGGTGAGGCATATAGTATAGAATTAGTTATTATTCAAAATAATATTGAGTAGAAATATTAAGAAAAGAGCGACAAAGGTAGTTTAATAGAAAAACTACAAAGAGGGCTTAACCATTGTAGATTTCAGTTGGGCTAACAAACCATTTTTTGTACGTGTTGTCAAAAGAAGGGAGAAGATTATTTCTAAGGCTCAAGCAATTCTGTAAAACCAGAGAAATGTAATACTTTATGAGGGTGTGTGAACTCATAAAATTAGTTTGTAGTGTGAGTAAATACAGAAATAGCAAAAACCGTTGGCCGAAAGCTATGCTTCGAAATTTGAAAACGTTAACTCTCATTGGTTCAAATGCATAATGGTGTGAGAGGGAGAGAGAGAGAGAGAGCAATCTAACACTGTATTTATTAAATTTTATTGTATTAGAAACCAAAATACCTCAAGAGTCCACTTTTATATCAATTTTCAGTTCTAGTTATTCAATCAATCTTTGTCACTGAGTCGTAAATTTTATAACTTTGCCAAACTGTATGTGAATTCATAAATTTGAAATACTGGATGTAAGATAAATAAATGTAGGTGATGTTAGATATATATGATTGTTTAATTATTTAGAGACCGAAAGGTGTGAAGATTAAAATGGTAAGGTAATTAGAGTATAATATGCTAAAGATAACAAACACATATCTTTAATATTATAATATATAAGTTATTATTGTGTAAGTGATTACTTTCGAACATACTTGTTGCTGCGTTTTTAAACAATCGTTTTACTTACGAAACTGACATTATGGCAGCGATAACCATCAACGACATATACAAACATAAATCCACAATCCAGGTACACAGCACTTACACGGGAGGCTGAAGAAGTCGTTAGACGGAAACGTTACCTCTTAGTGTGAGTTATTAATCGTAACAACTTATATTATACTTTGATTTATAGTAGAATAGGAATGGGTCTGTAGCAGGGTAGGAATGAGGTGTTGTCAGTTCGAACGCTGCGACAGTTAACCCACCACTGCCAGCGGCTGAAATTGCAGAACAAAGCAAGCTACAACACTAGTAAATCACTCCACCACAGTTACGATGTCACTGAGCGAGGAACTGAAGTTTAACGTCGAATTGGCAACAAGGTTCACCCATGCAGAAAGATATGAATTTCCTATTAGCTTAGACGGCCGTAGCCCCCACTCCCTGTGGTCGATTTCCCCTACGCAGAATCATATTCTGTTTTAAATCAAACTATAATAAAATGTCTGGTCGTAAGTAATTTTATATTGTAATAGATGACCATAGAGACACCCATAAATTGGCGGCTTCTAAAAGTTTGGTTGATAGATTACTGATAATTTACCTTTCACATCAGCTTATAGTTTAAGAGATTGGATAAGTCATATATACAGCTCGGTTTATTGAGTTTGATTTTATTAATAATAATAATAATATAGTGAGCAAATTTTTATTCAGGAAATTAAGGAGAGATTCCATCACCTTCCATCCTGAAGTTAGGTCCTAACCAAAATATATAACTAATACGTTCACAGATTTGTTGGGAAATCCAGTTGATAAGCTAATCCTTGTCGGATAAGTCTAGAATCTGTATTATCAATTGTAAAACTCAAGACAAAATTTACATTGATCGGACAAAGAAAAATCTATCACTAGGTTCAAATACCATCTAATCTACATTAGATATTAACCCTGATAAGACGAGTGTATCTGAACATATCTTGCCTAGTTGTTATATAATGCATAATGGTCATTATAGTGTAATGGCCGACAGCACCGACCAGCAAGGGGGTGAAGGGCTCCAGAGGAAATAATTACTCGTATGACGAGAAGAAGAAGTATTTAATGCAACGTAACACTTATTAAATGAAATGTTCTATGAACACGAATTGCAATGTCTTAGCTGATGTAAACGAACGGCAGTTTATTTTATACAAACTAAACTCACACAGATTGGATTCAGTAGGTCTAGTTGGTTTTAACACGGAAACAATAATTTATTTATAATGTCATACAAAATACAGAGTTGTGTAGGCCTATGTTTGAAGAACTGGAGAGGTCAGTACTCATGTTTGCTCTGGGGCCCGAAGTTTGTCTGGGCGTACCTGACGGTCGGGATTTCTATAACGTTGTTGCAAAAACCAAAGATTATTTGTTGATGACATTATTGCTTATAGTTGTTGTATTAGTTGGTACTTAACATTTCATTCGTATTTAAGTTGGAATTGTAACGTAAGCGTCGGTGGTCTACAGCAATCGATTACTTTATCTTAGAAAAATATTACTTTTCGATATAAATTAATTCTAAAATCATACATTACAGTTATTTGTAATAGACGAATGTTGTAATGGAGTGCTCTGTCTTATAAAGAAACTTGATTTCATACAATTTTCTGATTCTTAGGTAACTTTTGGTTGTTATAAAGGTGAGTAAAGTGTATAGCATGGTTAGTGTAACAACTCTCTGTACATAAATGTTATGCTTTCATTACAACATGGGATTTGTTTTGTAAGAAAAGACATAACTAAACATTCGTAGCTTGATACATTTGAGAAACATCACAAAAGGATCGTAACAATAATATCTAAAAAAAAGTTGTAAATTAGACAAAAATGAAATCGCCCAAAGTGTGATCTTTCAAAATAAATTCAAATCCTATGTTTGGAGAAATATGTATTTTATATTATGGAATTAAATCCATTAAAATATTTCATTATCATTGAAACATACACCAATTAAAAGAACTAAAAGTAAAGGAAAAACACAAAACTACAATTACACAATTTGACTTTCGGTTATTTATTTATTTTAAAATTATTTTCAATCTTACTAGTTATGTCCTTTCGAAGATATTTGTTTTAAAACTTGTACAAAACTAATCAACATGTTTCAGGCACACTCATATAGAATAAACTCATATCTAATTCTGACAAGCCCCTGTCATACTTAACTACCTATTAACCGACATAAATAACCACTCTCAGTCTGCAGTTAAACTCTGGGGAAACTTTCTTGTAACTTTTCACGGTAAAGGTCAAAAACAGACGTTGATAAACAGACGTAGCAATGCATTTTACTAAATAAAACAATGTAATATTATTTGATAAAGATATTATAATCTAATAAAAGTATAATTATTTGATGATATTTATTATAACTTTATAGTACTCTATTTTATTATTATGCATGTATATTTATTTATAAACATTTACATATACAATATATATATATATATATATATATATATATATATATATATATATATATAATACGTTTTCTTGTTTAATAATTTAAAACAACATAGGTTATTCAAATACAAGAATATTTATTAATTTATATTCAAAGCTTTTCGTTGGTAAACAGTACCAACATCATCGAAAAGCTTTGAATATAAATTAATAAATATTCTTGTATTTGAATAACCAATGTTGTTTTAATATATATATATATACAGCTAGATAGATAGATATGTGTGTGGTTTTGTGTGGGTGTGTGTGGGTCGGTGTGTGTGTGTGTGTGTGTGTATGAAATGGTGATACTGTAGCTCGAAGGGGTTAAATGTAGTGTTGAGGGACCGTCTAATCCCCTTTCCGCCTTGCCTAAACCCACCCAGTAATGAATAATACATATATCTTTATTAAACATACGAATATTTTTAGTTTAGTTTTAAATGTTTTTCAATCTAGATTTAGTTTAGTTTTAACTTTTTATTTTCGTTCTAATTCAATTCTTTTGATTTTTATTACCTTTTTTTATTTACTTATCCGAGGTTTTACATAGCATATGTTTACCGTTCAGTACGTCCCTTTTGTCTTTTCATTATGCCATATACTTACTCTCTATTGATATTTCCTTTTCCACTTGTAGTGTTTTTATTGTTTAAATATCAGTGTTAGTTTAGTTTATAGTGTAAGTAATTAGTTTTTAGTTTTAGCTTTTTACTTTAGTTGGTTTACCTCTTCTTGTAATTGACGGTTATTTACTATGATATTACTATTGGATGTTCGTAAAGGAAATGTTACATTAGGCTGATGTTATATTTTTGAATATTAATGTTTGCGACGTACATTGTTTGAGGATTTAACACACTCATATTTAAAAATGACAAACTTAGAACCAAAGAGTATTTTTGCAAATATAACAACGGTATTTCTTTGAAACACAGATTGCATTACCTAACGCTTACAGTTAAGAACGGCTTCTTTCTGTCCCAAGAGTCGTAGTCCATATGTCCCTGTAGGGCGTGGCCTTTTCTTCACGTGTAACACACTGCCTCAAACGCCCTAATTACCTATACAGCTTACCAGATTACTAGCCCGCAATACGATTACTAATTGCTAATTACAATGACCAATGCAACCGGCCGACCTCCAGTTACGTTGGGCATATTGCTGCTCCACGCCTGGAGGGTTGTATATCAAACACAATTGATCCATCCCATAACTCATCGAAATAGACATTCAACCCTAATGGGAATCGGTTAATTTCCGGCCGTAGATGGCATCCTATTTCCAACATTATAAGAAAACACTTTCTGTCCTAGCAACGAGTAAGAAAAAATATTGAAAATAAATACGTATCCAATACGATACGAAAAGCTAAACACGTGCCTGAACACCCAACATCAATGCTAGAACGTGTAGAAAAGAATATACACACCCTCATTATTAATAAACGTAATTGTACGTAAACATAACGTATGTTTGAACTTACTCTATAAATTTAAAAAAATAAATAAATAATTTTTGTATAATTTTATTTTAGTCTTGAAAGTTTCATTTTGCATTTAGAATATATTAGCTAATCAATGATATATAATATATTATGTAAGATTCCTTGTTTGTAATATATTATTTATTATGCAAAAATATTTGTTCTACTATATGGGATTATTATTTATAGGAATAATACATTAGCCTTCATATTACACTCGCTAGGTTCAAATTTTGTAAGGAAAACGATAGTTCCCGCGTCAAGCATAGCCGTTTATAACTTTAGACTCGACGTTTCGATAACATATCCGTTATCATCTTCAGCCTTGTACATACGAATAGTTATTAATGACGATACAAGTTAAATAATAGCTATAAAGCAATTTATATAATATAATGTAACTAAAATTCAACAAATGCTGAGAACATACACACAATATAATAAAATACTCAATTCAAGAATTAGTCATTTCGTTCCGCAAACTAAAATACAACATTTAATACGAGTAAAGGTTACCCGTATTATTTATTGCAACCTAATCTATTACGAAATATATATATAAATAACGATATATTATGATTTTAAACATTCCACTAACTATCCCTATATTTTAATTTAAAACGTAAATTTTATTTAACAATTAGTAATATAAAAATAGGTAAATTTGCAACAGCAATGTAGAGAACCATGTACAATTGCAAAACATACAAATGCGACAAGAGATTAAAAGATACAAGGTCTACACAAATTATTATTTTGAAGTTCATTAAAATCAAACGCGTTTCAACTTATTTACATTAATTATACCAATTAACGATAGGTCATTCTCTACATCACCAATACCACAAGCTAAAACTTGAATACCTAATTATTAAACAATGTTTTTGTAATTGGTTTCTAATGGGAAGTAAACATTCGATAGTTTATTATAGTCCCTTTTATATTATATAATTGATTTGTATATTTATGTGCAATATTCTGAGAAAATTCGTCGGTACCAATTTCTCTCATTATCTAAAACAATACAAGTTTTAAAATCAAAGCTATGGTCAAATTTACTAATATGATGAAAAATACTGTTGTTGTAGGTGAATCATGTTTACTTAGGTTAATTATGTATAGTTATTCACTTAATAATATTAGCTTAATTATGTAAAGTTATTTATTTAATATTATAGGATTAATTGCGTAAAGTTATTTACTTAATAATATTAGGTTAATTATGTAATGTTATATATTTAATAGTATAGGATTAACTATGTAAAGTTATTTATTTAATATTATAGCATTAATTGTGTAAAGTTATTTACTTAATAATATTAGGTTAATTATGTAAAGTTATATATTTAATAGTATAGGATTAACTATGTAAAGTTATTTATTTAATATTATAGGATTAATTGTGTAAAGTTATTTACTTAATAATATTAGGTTAATTATGTAAAGTTATTTATTTAATAGTATAGGATTAAATACGTAAAGTTATTTACCTAATAATATTAGGTTAATTATGTAAAGTTATTTATTTAATAGTATATGATTAAATACGTAAAGTTATTTACCTAATAATATTAGGTTAATTATGTAAAATTATTTATTTAATATTATAGGATTAATTGTGTAAAGTTATTTACTTAATAATATTAGGTTATTTATGTATAGTTATTTACATAATATTATTAGGTTAATTATGTATAGTTATTTACTTACTAATATTAGGTTAATTATGTATAGTTATTTACTTAATAATATTAGGTTAATTATGTAAAGTTATTTATTTAGTATTATAGGATTAATTGTGTAAAGTTATTTATTTAATAATATTAGGTTAATTATGTAAAGTTATATATTTAATAGTATAGGATTAACTACGTAACGTTATTTACCTAATAATGTTAGGTTAATTATGTAAAGTTATATATTTAATAGTATAGGATTAACTACGTAAAGTTATTTATTTAATATTATAGGATTAATTGTGTAAAGTTATTTACTTAATAATATTAGGTTAATTATGTAAAGTTATATATTTAATAGTATAGGATTAATTATGTAAAGTTATTAACTTAATATTATTAGGTTAATTATGTAAAATTATTTATTTAATATTATAGGATTTATTGTGTAAAGCTATTTATTTAATAGTATAGGATTAACTATGTAAAGTTATTTATTTAATAATATTAGGTTAATTATGTAAAGTTATTTATTTAATATTATAGGATTTATTGTGTAAAGTTATTTACTTAATAATATTAGGTTAATTATGTAAAGTTATATATTTAATAGTATAGGATTAACTATGTAAAGTTATTTATTTAATATTATAGGATTAATTGTGTAAAGTTATTTACTTAATAATATTAGGTTAATTATGTAAAGTTATATATTTATTAGTATAGGATTAACTATGTAAAGTTATTTATTTAATATTATAGGAATAATTGTGTAAAGTTATTAACCTAATAATATTAGGTTAATTATGTAAACTTATATATTTAATAGTATAGAATTAACTACGTAAAGCTATTTATTTAATATTATAGGATTAATTGTGTAAAGTTATTTACTTAATAATATTAGGTTAATTATGTAAAGTTATATATTTATTAGTATAGGATTAACTATGTAAAGTTATTTATTTAATATTATAGGATTAATTGTGAAAAGTTATTTACTTAATAATATTTGGTTAATTATGTAAAGTTATATATTTATTAGTATAGGATTAACTATGTAAAGTTATTTATTTAATGTTATAGGATTAATTGTGTAAAGTTATTAACCTAATAATATTAGGTTAATTATGTAAACTTATATATTTAATAGTATAGAATTAACTACGTAAAGCTATTTATTTAATATTATAGGATTAATTGTGTAAAGTTATTTACTTAATAATATTAGGTTAATTATGTAAAGTTATATATTTAATAGTATATGATGAACTATGTAAAGTTATTTATTTAATAATATAGGATTAATTGTGTAGAGTTATTTACTTAGTAATATTAGTTTAATTATGTAAAGTTATTTATTTAATAGTATAGGATTAACTATGTAAAGTTATTTACTTGATAATATTAGGTTAATTATGTAAAGTTACTTATTTAATAGTACAGGATTTATTATGTAAATTTATTTACTTGATAATATAAAGTGAATTATGTAAAGGTATTTATTTAATAGTATAGGATTAATTAAGAAAAGTTCCTCATTTCTTAATAAACTATTAACTAATGTAATTTGTTTAGAAAATAGGAAAAAAGTATGTATAAGTTCTTTTTATTAAATTCCTTCTAATGGTTTACACTTTCCTGTTATAGCCTATATCGTGTAAACGTTTTCAATCGTTAATTTAAAATGTTTTTATTCATCCAATCAAGTTTAAATACATTTTCTCCTATAGTAGATGACAATTTATGTTAATACAGTTTTTTCAATCATTTGTTCAATAATTCAGTTATAAAAACTTGGAGGGTCTAGGTCGGATCCGAACTGAGTATCTTCATGTTTGAAGACTAGCGCTTTGCTAAGTCAACTTTCCCAAAGCTAAAAATATATTCTCAGAAAAGCATATGAATTTTTCTTTCACCCCTATCTGGTTGTCGTCAAGACCTTCATTGCACAACATTAAACTGTTGCCATGGTTACCACACAATATCAGAAATAATGCTCTAGGATTAAAAGTGAATGAAAAGAATAAAATAAACAAACTGAATTAACATTACCGAACTTTGCTTTACAAATGGACAATGCGAAGGGAAAGCGGAAAGAAACCACTAAATAATAGAAGCGTCGAAAAAAAAACACCGTATAAACAAAAACAAACAAAAATAATAGTCCAACACTATATATAGAAAGGAAAATGGTAAATTTCAAAGAAATTCGCTTTCTATATTGCCATTTAAAATGTTATTGTGACATATGTATATGCATATTTATAATCATTAAAATTATAAAATAAAAAGGAACTAAAATAATTTTTTTGACTCAATTAGGAACTGACTTTTTTAAAAAATTTATATTACTAGTTTTATTATACAGTATATAATATATAGGGACGTTTGTATAATTATATAGGAAACATTATGTAGAGATAAGTTTTTAATAATTTAGTACTAAATATGTAAAATTATTTGTTTGTTTAAATCAGAAAAATTATGTCAAATTCCTTGCCTAATAGGATTAGATAGGTTATGTAGGATTACAAGTTTAATAACTTAGGATTAATTTGTAGGAATATTTGTATAATTAGTTGAATAATTTGAATTTCATTAAGAGATAAACATAAGTTGTACATTCATCAAAAAGGTTGTTTTATGAAATCACATATTAGGCGAGCTGAAATTCATTTGATCGCTTCTAACACGCTGCAAAATCACCAAACATAAGTAACTGATCCAATTTCCACGGAATTTTGCACGTGGCATGTGTGGCGATGACATGCACTTCAAAATCAACCCTTAGTTAAAATCAACCCTTCCAAATCGGTTGGAGGGAACACATGTACACGTTCTGGCTTTATCACGCGCAGTACAATGACAATTGCGATTCCACTCAGCCAATAGAAATCTTAGTCTTACCAATCCTGAGCGGATGAAATGTGCCTATACTTTTACGTATACTTCTGAGCACATTTAAACCAACACAAAGTTACAGTAGATAGTTACCAACGCCCTCATAATCAGCTGATTCGTTACTTAATTTTGTATTCCTTATTATTTTAGAACAATTTCTACACATTTATTCACTACAATGATTAATTTGTGTGCAACGTTGTTGGTGTTTGGATACATAGTGACCTAATACAGTCTAGGTCAAAATGTCAGATGGCATGCACTGAAAATAATCCGGTAATCTTTTCTTCAGTTTACATATCATATGGTGTGTGTTTTCAGTACTGACATTGTCCGTTTGCTTGCATGTGTTTTTTACTTTGTATATTCTTTTGTTATTATTACATGATAAATAATGTCGTTTCAAAATGGACTTTATCAAAAAAAAAAAAAAAGGTACTTTCTATATGTGTGAAAAATGCCATGTTCAATTCTGTATACATCCGTGCTTCAAAGATTATCATATGCAAAAAAAGTTTTAACTGTATTATTTGCAAATTATTGGTGTTTCTTATTTATAATACGTTATGTGTGGACTTTTATTTGTTTGATCTCAAGTTATTAGAATTGTAATTTTATAATTTTTGAATATAATATTTTTTTACTCGGGTTTGCAATTTTTTATTACTTTGTTTACATCGTATGATGTGTGCACTTTAAAAATAATACAATCTAAAACGTAGGTTATTTTCTTGTTATGTTTGTTTAATTTGTCCAAAAATACTATTTATTTATTTAAGAATTGAAGATAATTCCATTTTTGAATATTTTGAAAACTCAACTCAATATTTAGAGCCCATATCTCTTATAATTACTCACTGACCAAGAGGTTTTAAAACATTAAAACATTTTTGTAAATACTTAGCTCAAATTACGCCTCGGCAACGTGTTGTGAAATAGGGATGGACAAACGGGCTGGAGATAAAACAAGTCAGCTAGCGATCAGAAGTGGATCTGACCCTTTGAAATGCTACAGTAAGAGAAGAACTAGGTATGTACACGTACACAGATAAAGATAATTCGATAGTGAACTCATGTGTGTTCAATACAGGTAATAACTCCCTGATCCCACTCTGTTTATAAACTGCCCATCTGTGTCAGAACTTCACTGATGCTTAACTTTCTATCAACTTTGTCTTATTACACTGTAATTGAACGTCTGTCAAACCCGGCCTCTCTCAAAATCTCTTGGGTAATACTTCTTCTTTTACCACTACGTCCTTTCAACTCAACCGTTTTCTTAGCCAAAGGTTGTTTTCAGAACTGTATTTGCTACTCCTTCTGTTTCGAAGGAATCCGCATATTTTCCAACTAGGAACACTCGCAGTATTGGCATAACTGAAGAAATAGTTTGTTTAACAACATATAACGAATTATCAAAATACTCAATGATCAGGCAGATTTACAAGGCTTTGTATTTGATGAGTTCTATGTAATAATTTCTATAATCTTTCACCGTAAGACTTGGTATGTCTATGTTGTTCCATGTAGACTATAGAAAAGCTAAATACAAAATGAATAAATATTTCTATTTTCATGAATAGACAAAGTGTCCAAATAAACACAAGATACCGTTATAATTTTCTACAAAATTTTCTCATACCACCATGTTTAAGTTATTGCTATTTTCAAGACATTCCTCCCCATTTACCTTCATTACTGAAAACTAATTGTAGGACTGGGCACGGTGGTTTAGGAATTGGGATTTATGAACAACCAAATGGGTTTACATTTCTATATATTTCATCCATTTCTTCAGTCGGTGCTTCTCTTTTCATACCAGGGTAATTGAGTTTCCGTCAAACCTTGCTCTCTCAACACCCTTGGGAAATATTTTATCCCCAGCCGTTGGGTGTTTACCATTTTTCAACCGTAATAATGACCAATGATAAGATCCCAGGAATATATTCTACCGCAATGCCTTGTAGTAGTTCTCTTATTAGCCAAGTGAAGACAAACTCTTTACAGTTGATTTTAAAAAAATGCTTTTAAAATAATTTAAAGGTGTGTTAAATTTACTACAACCCTCGCATAGTTACTTACTGCCTTATTAATAATGAGCCTGTTCAGTTTAAAAACTTCCAAAGGAACGCCTCTTCCCCCCACCACCTGATAAAGTCTTATTATCTTACATAATCTTGTTAATGAATGACGTCATTCAGGCATTCCAGAGACTGTCACTTTCTCACGGGATTACTGTATTAAGCACGCGTATACACTTCTCCTTAATTACTGAAACTCCTGTTCCAATTTTCTGTTATGCCTCTCACATAATTATTACACGTTTCCATATTAAATGTTCTTTCAAGAATTTCTGTCATTGCAAGATTTCTCTTGTTAGGTTTAATTACTTCATATAATCTTGTTAATGAATGACGTCATTTAGAAATTTTAGAGGCTGTCACCATTCTCAAGGGGTTTCAGTATTATGACAACGTATCAATAACACCTGTTTCGATCTTCGCACACTACCAAACAATAATAATTAATAATCAACAAATCTTTATTACTAATCATGTAAAA
Organism: Prosapia bicincta; assembly: GCA_036971475.1. Taxonomy (NCBI): domain Eukaryota; kingdom Metazoa; phylum Arthropoda; class Insecta; order Hemiptera; family Cercopidae; genus Prosapia; species Prosapia bicincta. The sequence goes on along the minus strand of JBAIZL010000006.1, from coordinate 101,100,901 downwards.
ACTCGGAAGTAATTATTTTACAATATGTATTATCGCTTTATTATAATTCTATTTATTTGTTTTAAATCTTTCTCTGCTGATATTAAAATCCAACAACTGTCCTGGGTAAACACATCACATTAAAATATTTATCTCTATCAAGGACTTTCTAAAGTTTTACTTTAACGATTAAAGTTAAATTATTTATAAGTTATGACGTGTAAGAATAAAAGAGACAAATCATTTTGCATACACGTTCACGAACACAGCAGCATGCAAACACTTTCTTGTAGCGCTTACAGTATGACTCAGGACGCCTGTTATGGAAAATTATCAAAGCTGATCAGAATTACGTGAAACGATGCCCCCTCATTGCTGACGAGTAATTTCATTGTATACTTCCTGACTTTACGACTTCCGAGTACTTCCGTCAGAGAGATTGCCGTGACTTCACGACTTCTAACTGCTTCCGTCAAGGAGATTGACATAACTTTACAGCTTCCAACTACTTCCGTTAGGAAGATTGCCGTAACTTCATGACGTCCAACTGCTTCGGTCAAGAGGATTGCCGTAACTTCATGACGCCCAATTGCTTCGGTCAAGAAGATTGGCGTAACTTTATGACTTCCAACTGCTTCGGTGAAGAAGATTGCTGTAACCTCATGACTTCCAAATTCTTCCATCAGGGAGATTGACATAACCTTACAGCTTCCAACCGCTTCCGTTAGGAAGTTTGCCGTAACTGCATGACTTCCAACTGCTTCGGTCAGAGAGACTGACGTAACTTTACAACTTCCAACTGCTACCGTCAGTGAAATTGTCGTAACTTCATGACGTCCAACTGCTTCGGTCAACACGATTGCCGTAACTTCATGACTTCCAACTCCTTCCATCAGGGAAATTGACATAACCTTACCGCTTCCAACTGCTTCCGTCAGGAAGATTGACGTAACTTTACAACTTCCAACTGCTACCGTCAGTGAAATTGCCGTAACTTCATGTCATCCAACTGCTTCGGTCAAGAAGATTGCCGTAACTTCATGGCTTAAAACTGCTTCCGTCAGGGAGATTGACGTGACTTCACGACTTCCATCAGGGAGAAGTCATAACTTTATGTTTTTCAACTGCTTCCGTCAGGAGATTGACATAACTTTACAGCTTCCAACTGCTTCCGTCAGGAAGATTGACATAACTTTACAGCTTCTTCCACGTCCAGCTTCAGAACGTCCAACTGCTTTGGTCAAGAAGATTGCCGTAACTTCATGACTTCCAACTGCTTCCATCAGGGAGATTGACAGAACTTTACAGCTTCCGACTGCTTCCTTCTGGGAGTTTGACGTAACTTTACATCTTCCAACTGCTACCGTCACTGAAATTGCCGTAACGTCATGACTTCCAAAGGCTTCCGTCAGGAAGATTGACATAACTTTACAGCTTCCAACTGCCTCCGTCAGGGAGATTGACGTAACTTTATAACTTCTAACTGCTACCGTCAGTAAAATTGCCTTCATGTCATCCAACTGCTTTGGTCAAGAAGATTGCCGTAACGTCATGACTTCCAACTGCTTCCGTCAGGGAGATTGCCGTAACTTCATGACTTCCAACTCCTTCCATCAGGGAAATTGACATAACCTTACCGCTTCCAACTGCTTCCGTCAGGGATATTGACGTAACTTTACAACTTCTAACTGCTACCGTCAGTGAAATTGCCGTAACTTCATGACGTTCAACTGCTTCGGTCAAGAAGATGGCTGTAACTTCATGACTTCCAACTGCTTCCGTCTGGGAGTTTGACGTAACTTTACAACTTCCAACTGCTACCGTCACTGAAATTGCCGCAACGTCATAGCATCCAACTGCTTCGGTCAAGAAGATGGCTGTATCCTCATGACTTCCAAATGCTTCCGTCAGGGAGATTGACATAACTTTACAGCTTCCAACTGCCTCCGTCAGGGAGATTGACGTAACTTTATAACTTCTAACTGCTACCGTCAGTAAAATTGCCGTAACTTCATGACTTCCAACTGCTTCCATCAGGGAGATTGACAGAACTTTACAGCTTCCGACTGCTTCCTTCTGGGAGTTTGACGTAACTTTACATCTTCCAACTGCTACCGTCACTGAAATTGCCGTAACGTCATGACTTCCAAAGGCTTCCGTCAGGAAGATTGACATAACTTTACAGCTTCCAACTGCCTCCGTCAGGGAGATTGACGTAACTTTACAACTTCTAACAGCTACCGTCAGTGAAATTGCCGTAACTTCATGACGTCCAACTGCTGCGGTCAAGAAGATTGCCGTAACTTCATGACTTCCAACTGCTTCCATCAGGGAGATTGACATACCTTTACAGCTTCCAACTGCTTCCGTCAGGAAGATTGACGTAAATTTACAACTACCAACTGCTACCGTCAGTGAAATTGCCGTAACTTCATGACGTCCAACTGCTTCGGTCAAGAAGATTGCCTTAACTTCATGTCTTCCAACCTTTTACGTCAGGGAGATTGCCGTAACTTCATGACTTCCAACTGCTTCCATCAGGGAGATTGACATAACTTTACAGCTTCCAACTGCTTCCGTCAGGAAGATTGACGTAAATTTACAACTTCCAACTGCTACCGTCAGTGAAATTGCCGTAACTTCATGACGTCCAACTGCTTCGGTCAAGAAGATTGCCGTAACATCATGACTTCCAACTGCTTCCATCAGGGAGATTGACATAACTTTACAGCTTCCAACTGCTTCCGTCAGGAAGATTGACGTAAATTTACAACTTCCAACTGCTACCGTCAGTGAAATTGCCGTAACTGCATGACGTCCAACTGCTTCGGTCAAGAAGATTGCCTTAACTTCATGTCTTCCAACCTTTTACGTCAGGGAGATTGGCGTGACTTCACGACTTCCAGCTGCTTCCGTCAGGAGATGCTATATGTTTACGACTTTCGTCCCTCTCCGTCAGGAATATTGACATGACTTCATGACACCCAGCTGCTCCCGTCAGGGATATTGACGACTTTGCAATCATACATATTTAAAGAACAGAAATAGGCCTAAAGGCCGGAGTTAACAAAAAACTATTTTAGGTTATTTGTATCGACAAACCCCTCTTGAATTCTTTTTTTAATGAAAACATGAAGCCGAAGGATTTTTTTTAAATTGGTTGTTGTATGCCAAACCGTGAGATTTTTATATCAGTTTGTGTATAGTAAATTTCCTTATATTTTGGACTCAGCAAGTGATTAATTAGTTTAATTCAAATATAAAACCTGTTTAAAGTTTATACCAAAAATTCCTTTAAGCATTCCACCTTTTCAAGAGTTTTTACATGAAATTATTTTTAAATGAAAGTGAGTTGTATTTAGGGAGGATCGATGCCTGTTCTTGACATCTGCCAAGAAATGTTGACGGAAATGTTTCGCCAGAGTAGAACTGCGGAGTGCGAGAGGTTAATTTGTTATGGCCTTTTAATTGGTAGTTTCGTGTCAGGGGATTTTTCGGATTTAGAAAGTCGTCTCTTGAATAACGGTGGCTGAAATATCTGTCATCTTTTGAAATACTCTTTTCAATACTTTGAAAGCATAATGTGAAATATTTTATAAAATATTTATTAGCCTAGTAATTTTTAAAAAGTAATTTTATAAATTGGTAATTAAAAAACGGAAGTAAATTAGCCTAAATGGCGAGGGCGTTTATTTCATTTCAACTTCAAGTTTCTTCAATAAGTGTACGTTTAAAACAAAATGAAATATTTATTGGATTTTATTCCAGGAAATGCAGTACATATTTGTGAAATTAATAAAAAATTGTCGATGCAACCAAACTTTGTACGATTTATTTCTGTGTCTATTTTAAAACGTAGTTTTTAAATTACAATAAAAATATTGGAAACAATCCCAGTACCACAAACATATTAAAAAATAACAAATAATACAATTTACATAAGACTATACCCTTATGTAGATTTCGATGATCAGAGAGTTTCATTAAAAAATTACAATCTAGCAAACGAAAAGTTACAAACTATAGTGACTTCTAGAAGGACACAGAAATAAATCGTCCAAAATTTGGTAACCTCTACAGTTTGTCACTCTAGAAGGTCCATGTAACATCTTGCTTCCTAGATTGTAATATTGTTATATGACTCTCTGAATACAATGACATGGTCATCGAAATGTACATAAGGGTATTATCTTATGCAATTTGTATTATCTGTTATTTTTTAATATTTTTGTGGTATAGGGATTGTTTCCAATATTTGCATTATAAAATATTGTACCTCTGTGCTCTTGTAGTATTGTGTATTGTAGTATATAAATATATATTTATATATATATATATATATATATATATATATATATATATATATATATATATATATATATGCTGATACGTATTCCTTCACGGATGGAAAAATATGGTGAATTGTTACTATCTGGAGTACATCCGTTCATTCTGCAGTCCATAAATTCGCAGTTCCGACGTTTCGCTAGAATCTCATCCAGCATTGACGAGGTGGACCCAACAACAGTAGAGGAGCGAGTATATATAATATATATTATATATATATATATATATATATATATATATATATATATATATGAAGTTATAGGTAGTAAGCGCTCCTAGCGGACGAAATTGAAAAATATCGTAGGGGATGGTAACTTAAGGTAATTAAGCACATCACACCATGTGACATAAGCATGAGGTGATACCTGAGAACCAATCAGAATATTAATATATATAAATAAGGGTGGGGGTTTGTTTAAAAATTTCAGTTAGAGCGTCCTTGCAACGACCCCACTTCTCTAAAAGTCTTCGAACGAGACGGACGTGATGGCACTTTCGGACATAACTTAGAAATTAGTAAGCTTCCAGTAATCAAAATTTAAGATGTCAAGGCCGGTACCAAATTTTATAAACGCAACTAAAGAAGAAGTCAGAAGCCATTATTTATGTGTTTTCAAATAAGTAAAAATTTGTATTTTATTTGTTGTTTAAGAGCGCTGATTGCAAGAGCGATGTGCAGTGATTAGTGTACAAAAGCGACGTGCGATGTTTAATGATATGTGTTATAGTGTCTTACAAGTAATGTGCACAACCAGGTACGTTTTAGATAACAAAAAAGAAAATGTGTTTTAATGTTAACTAAAATGAATTTTAAATGATAAACGATTAAAACATGAACGGTAGAAATTGTCCGTTGAATATTCATTTCTAAAATTAAATTGGAAAACTTAAGTTACTACCTTCTCGATATATGTAAATTTGAAAAGTTAACAAGTAATTTAAATATGTATGGAATAGTTAGCAGTAATTAAAAGTTAATTACTCGACACATGGTGTCATTTGTTCTTTTGTAATTTGTCATTGATTAATAAATTGTATAACTTTGTATTTTAAAACTTTCAATTCTTATTTCACAAGTAACCTAGTTCTAGCTTCAAGATAGAAGACCGTTACAGACAGACAGTACTTGCCTGAGCTGTAACGTTAGAACTAGAACCCCTGGTAAGTAAAGTTTAATATTGTGGTAATAAGTTAAATCACATTTAAAATAAAAGTAATACTTACCCCAGTTAAAAAGGGCTAGAACGTTACAGTATTTGTTGACGTCATACATGTTTCTTCTTGAGCCGCGTGTATAATGTTTTTGAATAGTAGGTCGTCCGCATGTTGTCTGTAGATTCATTAAATTGTTGTGTATGTTTTTATAAATGTGGTTATTTTTCTAGTGAGTTTAGTATTTTAGTTTAGAATTTGAGTTTAGTAATTTTAAAACATATATTATCAAAATTCCTTTCAGACATAACAAGTATTGTTAAAAATAATTTCTGATATAATAAATGTAAATGAAAATTAATAAAGGAAGCTAATTCTAACTGAACATTAGTGAGTTGCGCGCTGGGTCACAATATCGTGCCAATTCTAAATATTGTAACTTATTTTGTATGTAATGTATAACGTTAATGTAGGTAATATTATTCTGCTTATAACAGATAACATATGTATCGCTTTAATTAAGTGTTTAATAAAAACCTGATTTTTAAAAATTCATAATTATTGTTGAGCCTGATTATTAATAAAAATTTAAGGCATTAATTTTTTGATGAAGCAATTCCAGTCCCGACTTGAAGTTATTGGATTTATTAAGAGTAGCAATGCTCAGAGCCACTGGATCAGCCGCTATTTAAAGGATATTTATGTAGGCCTAAGCCACTTTATGCCAATGATAGATTATAATTAAGTTTAAGTTTGGATCTGAAGACGGTATCTTGTTTTACAAATACAATGACCTAACAGGCAAATGAATGTTCCAAACTTTACGACAAGACTAGCACAGCTCGCGCATACAGTATAAACATTTTCTAGCGACTTCTAGCCTCACACAGAAACAATACAGTGAGAAAAGCGGAACGCGGATCCGCATCGCCCGCAGTGAATCCAATATGCATATACGCTTCTATAGTTATAGAATAGAGAAAATGTTTTGGTGACGTGAACTTGCATCTGGTACAGAAGTTAGAGTTGCTAAATAGTAGATATATAAAGCCCAAAACAGAAAACTTTTACAATTTTGGAAAACAACTCAACATTGGAGATTGCTTGTAATCACTCGCTGTAGGTGTAAGCGAAGTCTTATTGCAATTTTTACTAAAACATTTTTGGTGGTAAAACAAAAATACCCCTGGCGATCTTTGACGAAACACAAGTCCTCTAGCTTTAAAACTACTCCTGTTTAGCTGCTGCTATGCACAAAACACTATTTTTTTAATGTTTTTATTAGGGATATATATATATATATATAAAGAACAAAAGTCTAAATACAAATACAAGAATTATAATTGAATTTACAATTCAAAGCTTTTCGTTGGCTAACAGTACCAACATCATCAGGAATATTAAACCTATATATATACCCTAAAACACATAAAGAAAATGTATATTTTCTCACGGTAGGATGCTACAACTAAATGCTAAACGAAAAATGAAGAAAAAGAAAACAAAGTAAATATTAAGCAGCGCAAAAAAATGGATACAACAAAAAAACATAGATAAAATAGAATACAAAATATTACCTAAATAAAAACAACCTAATCATGAACCAGAAACAAGAACAAAAATGGGTCACATTTACACACACAGGATACAACATAAAACGAATAACTACTAAAAAAAGACCAATATTAACATAACATAAACAAAAATACAGGAAGCAAAATCAATAAAATAAACCAACCGGAGAAAAATCTTTCACATTTAATAACGGATGATATATAATCGAATACCCAGACAAATAACAAATTATACATTAGCCAAACAAAAAGAAATTAAAAGATAGATATAAAGAGCACCTCAAAGAATACGTTAAACCAAACATTTACGATTCAAACTTAGCAACGCACTCTATTAAAAACAAACATTTATTCCTCACATTAGAAAACATACATCTAATACAACAAAGTACAAAAAGGCCTCAAATGTAGCTAAGAACAGCTACAAATTTTATAAACACAAAAACAATGTAATAAACGAAAGAATACAAACTAAATCAAAAAACGATAAATTATTCAACTTAATATACAAAATTAACCCCAAGACAAACTAAAACTTTCCACAGTGCAGTGAATCCGAAAATAGAACAATATCGGTACACAACGTGACAACGGAAATTCCACACACCTGGCCAACTACAAGAAGATCTTATATTCGATTATTGTCCTCGAGGTAAGATTCTTGTTCAATTATGTATTCTTGTATAATCATCATAAATAATGCATTATTCGTTCATGATGAGCTCACAATATATATATATATATATATATATATATATATATATATATATATATATATATATATATATATATATATATATATAAGTTACGTGTTATATTAAGCTCGAAAGGTTTTTAAAAATGATTTTATTTTTACAAACCTTTGTTAATTACGAAACATTTAATTTAGAAATGGTTACAATAATTTAGCTTAATAAAAACATAAATTCAAATACAACTGATGTACATACAGTTGGAGCGGAAAACGTCTGTGCGATACAGAGGCGACTTACACACTGCCGGGGCTCTGTTCTCACCACCTATATAATACAAAAGCTGCGTAAGCAGGAATTTTCCTAGCGCGCATTTAATTATGAAATGTTCACATAAATTGTTCATATAACTTATATATACACTCATCAAGAACAACAAAAATGCCATGTAAATTATGCCGACAGCAATGTTATTATGCGACGTCATGGTGTTCTAATTGCAAAGCCAGGATCAAACACCTAATTAATTACAAAATTTAATAATTGGGTTAAAATATACTATTTGATAATTGGGTTATTATACACTGGTTAATAATTGGGTTATAACACAGTTTGCCAACTGCTTCGGCTACATAATTTTGCCATATGCACACAGATGTCATTACATGGGAGCGTTATGTAAATGGAATCTAACCTTAACGACAGGTTACGTATGCAGGTGGAAACTAAAGATCCATTGGTTATGTTTTGGAGTAAATGGAAATAAACATTAGTAAAGGATTAACGATTAGAAGATCAATAAGAACAAATACAAGCTTTATCTTTTAGAAAATTTGAAAATTTATTTGATATAGGCTATTGAAAACTTTCGATATAATGTTCACATTTTTATTCTAAATGTTTTAAAGATAAAGCAAAATAAATATATATTGAATATTGAACTATTATTTTGGTTTTAAAATAATTATAAATTTAGTTTGAAAAAGGTGCACGATTTGTAATTTCGAATTGAGATATACATGAAAGAAAATAAAAAAAAAGTAAGTTTTAAAAAAAGACAATTTAAATAATTCAATCCTACTTTTAATATTGCGTTGATGTCCTAATAGTCGAATAATGTTGCGTATTATTATTAATTACCAATATAATTATACTTAGGAGTGTAATATTAACTTATATGACTTATTAAATAGATAATAACAATATTTAAGTAGCAACTTGCATATTTTTTTAATTTAAAATTAATTATATATAAATAAATATATATATATATATATATATATATATATATATATATATATATATATAGTAATTGGAATTAATAGCTTGGGAATTTTTGAGGGAGGAATATAATGAAATAAAGAAGGTTTCCAGCCCTTATTAGAATGCTGATATTTTATATTAGTATATTATATAAGGGCATATTAAAATTAATTAATATCGCTATTATAGTATGTGGCATATTAGTAATGTATGTTACTTAATAAGTAGTGTTTATTATTAATTAAGAATAACTTGAATGTTTTATAATTAAAATGTATTTATATATAATGAAACTGAATTTCATAGCTTAGAAAGATTTAAAGAAATTTTGAAATATTTTCAACCTTTCAAAATGCTGATACTTTATAATATTTACAATAGGTGGATATTAAAATAATTATTATTACTATAATAGTACGAGGCATATTAGTAGTGTATGTTACTTAGTAGATAGTGTCTATTATTTATTAATTAAGAATAACTTGAATGTTTTATAATTAAAATGTATTTATATATAATGAAACTGAATTTCATAGCTTAGAAAGATTTAAAGAAATTTTGAAATATTTTCAACCTTTCAAAATGCTGATACTTTATAATATTCACAATAGTTGGATATTAAAATAATTATTATTACTATAATAGTACGAGGCATATTAGTAGTGTATGTTACTTAGTAGATAGTGTCTATTATTTATTAATTAAGAATAACTTGAATGTTTTATAATTAAAATGTATTTATATATAATGAAACTGAATTTCATAGCTTAGAAAGATTTAAAGAAATTTTGAAATATTTTCAACCTTTCAAAATACTGATACTTTATAATATTCACAATAGTTGGATATTAAAATAATTATTATTACTATAATAGTACGAGGCATATTAGTAGTGTATGTTACTTAGTAGATAGTGTCTATTATTTATTAATTAAGAATAACTTGAATGTTTTATAATTAAAATGTATTTATATATAATGAAACTGAATTTCATAGCTTAGAAAGATTTAAAGAAATTTTGAAATATTTTCAACATTTCAAAATACTGATACTTTATAATATTCACAATAGTTGGATATTAAAATAATTATTATTACTATATTAGTACGAGGCATATTAGTAGTGTATGTTACTTAGTAGATAGTGTCTATTATTTATTAATTAAGAATAACTTGAATGTTTTATAATTAAAATGTATTTATATATAATGAAACTGAATTTCATAGCTTAGAAAGATTTAAAGAAATTTTGAAATATTTTCAACCTTTCAAAATGCTGATACTTTATAATATTCACAATAGTTGGATATTAAAATAATTATTATTACTATAATAGTACGAGGCATATTAGTAGTGTATGTTACTTAGTAGATAGTGTCTATTATTTATTAATTAAGAATAACTTGAATGTTTTATAATTAAAATGTATTTATATATAATGAAACTGAATTTCATAGCTTAGAAAGATTTAAAGAAATTTTGAAATATTTTCAACCTTTCAAAATACTGATACTTTATAATATTCACAATAGGTGGATATTAAAATAATTATTATTACTATAATAGTACGAGGCATATTAGTAGTGTATGTTACTTAGTAGATAGTGTCTATTATTTATTAATTACGAATAACTTGAACGTTTTATAATTAAAATGTATTTATATATAATGAAACTGAATTTCATAGCTTAGAAAGATTTAAAGAAATTTTGAAATATTTTCAACCTTTCAAAATGCTGATACTTTATAATATTCACAATAGTTGGATATTAAAATAATTATAATTACTATAATAGTACGAGGCATATTAGTAGTGTATGTTACTTAGTAGATAGTGTCTATTATTTATTAATTAAGAATAACTTGAATGTTTTATAATTAAAATGTATTTATATATAATGAAACTGAATTTCATAGCTTAGAAAGATTTAAAGAAATTTTGAAATATTTTCAACCTTTCAAAATGCTGATACTTTATAATATTCACAATAGTTGGATATTAAAATAATTATTATTACTATAATAGTACGAGGCATATTAGTAGTGTATGTTACTTAGTAGATAGTGTCTATTATTTATTAATTAAGAATAACTTGAATTTTTTATAATTAAAATGTATTTATATATAATGAAACTGAATTTCATAGCTTAGAAAGATTTAAAGAAATTTTGAAATATTTTCAACCTTTCAAAATGCTGATACTTTATAATATTCACAATAGTTGGATATTAAAATAATTATTATTACTATAATAGTACGAGGCATATTAGTAGTGTATGTTACTTAGTAGATAGTGTCTATTATTTATTAATTAAGAATAACTTGAACGTTTTATAATTAAAATGTATTTATATATAATGAAACTGAATTTCATAGCTTAGAAAGATTTAAAGAAATTTTGAAATATTTTCAACCTTTCAAAATGCTGATACTTTATAATATTCACAATAGTTGGATATTAAAATAATTATTATTACTATAATAGTACGAGGCATATTAGTAGTGTATGTTACTTAGTAGATAGTGTCTATTATTTATTAATTAAGAATAACTTGAATGTTTTATAATTAAAATGTATTTATATATAATGAAACTGAATTTCATAGCTTAGAAAGATTTAAAGAAATTTTGAAATATTTTCAACCTTTCAAAATGCTGATACTTTATAATATTCACAATAGTTGGATATTAAAATAATTATTATTACTATAATAGTACGAGGCATATTAGTAGTGTATGTTACTTAGTAGATAGTGTCTATTATTTATTAATTAAGAATAACTTGAATGTTTTATAATTAAAATGTATTTATATATAATGAAACTGAATTTCATAGCTTAGAAAGATTTAAAGAAATTTTGAAATATTTTCAACCTTTCAAAATACTGATACTTTATAATATTCACAATAGGTGGATATTAAAATAATTATTATTACTATAATAGTACGAGGCATATTAGTAGTGTATGTTACTTAGTAGATAGTGTCTATTATTTATTAATTACGAATAACTTGAACGTTTTATAATTAAAATGTATTTATATATAATGAAACTGAATTTCATAGCTTAGAAAGATTTAAAGAAATTTTGAAATATTTTCAACCTTTCAAAATGCTGATACTTTATAATATTCACAATAGTTGGATATTAAAATAATTATAATTACTATAATAGTACGAGGCATATTAGTAGTGTATGTTACTTAGTAGATAGTGTCTATTATTTATTAATTAAGAATAACTTGAATGTTTTATAATTAAAATGTATTTATATATAATGAAACTGATTTTCATAGCTTAGAAAGATTTAAAGAAATTTTGAAATATTTTCAACCTTTCAAAATGCTGATACTTTATAATATTCACAATAGTTGGATATTAAAATAATTATTATTACTATAATAGTACGAGGCATATTAGTAGTGTATGTTACTTAGTAGATAGTGTCTATTATTTATTAATTAAGAATAACTTGAATTTTTTATAATTAAAATGTATTTATATATAATGAAACTGAATTTCATAGCTTAGAAAGATTTAAAGAAATTTTGAAATATTTTCAACCTTTCAAAATGCTGATACTTTATAATATTCACAATAGTTGGATATTAAAATAATTATTATTACTATAATAGTACGAGGCATATTAGTAGTGTATGTTACTTAGTAGATAGTGTCTATTATTTATTAATTAAGAATAACTTGAACGTTTTATAATTAAAATGTATTTATATATAATGAAACTGAATTTCATAGCTTAGAAAGATTTAAAGAAATTTTGAAATATTTTCAACCTTTCAAAATACTGATACTTTATAATATTCACAATAGGTGGATATTAAAATAATTAATATTACTATAATAGTACGAGGCATATTAGTAGTGTATGTTACTTAGTAGATAGTGTCTATTATTTATTAATTAAGAATAACTTGAATGTTTTATAATTAAAATGTATTTATATATAATGAAACTGAATTTCATAGCTTAGAAAGATTTAAAGAAATTTTGAAATATTTTCAACCTTTCAAAATGCTGATACTTTATAATATTCACAATAGGTGGATATTAAAATAATTATTATTAATATAATAGTACGAGGCATATTAGTAGTGTATGTTACTTAGTAGATAGTGTCTATTATTTATTAATTAAGAATAACTTGAATGTTTTATAATTAAAATGTATTTATATATAATGAAACTGAATTTCATAGCTTAGAAAGATTTAAAGAAATTTTGAAATATTTTCAACCTTTCAAAATGCTGATACTTTATAATATTCACAATAGTTGGATATTAAAATAATTATTATTACTATAATAGTACGAGGCATATTAGTAGTGTATGTTACTTAGTAGATAGTGTCTATTATTTATTAATTAAGAATAACTTGAATGTTTTATAATTAAAATGTATTTATATATAATGAAACTGAATTTCATAGCTTAGAAAGATTTAAAGAAATTTTGAAATATTTTCAACCTTTCAAAATGCTGATACTTTATAATATTCACAATAGTTGGATATTAAAATAATTATTATTACTATAATAGTACGAGGCATATTAGTAGTGTATGTTACTTAGTAGATAGTGTCTATTATTTATTAATTAAGAATAACTTGAATGTTTTATAATTAAAATGTATTTATATATAATGAAACTGAATTTCATAGCTTAGAAAGATTTAAAGAAATTTTGAAATATTTTCAACCTTTCAAAATGCTGATACTTTATAATATTCACAATAGTTGGATATTAAAATAATTATTATTACTATAATAGTACGAGGCATATTAGTAGTGTATGTTACTTAGTAGATAGTGTCTATTATTTATTAATTAAGAATAACTTGAATGTTTTATAATTAAAATGTATTTATATATAATGAAACTGAATTTCATAGCTTAGAAAGATTTAAAGAAATTTTGAAATATTTTCAACCTTTCAAAATACTGATACTTTATAATATTCACAATAGGTGGATATTAAAATAATTAATATTACTATAATAGTACGAGGCATATTAGTAGTGTATGTTATTTAGTAGATAGTGTCTATTATTTATTAATTAAGAATAACTTGAATGTTTTATAATTAAAATGTATTTATATATAATGAAACTGAATTTCATAGCTTAGAAAGATTTAAAGAAATTTTGAAATATTTTCAACCTTTCAAAATGCTGATACTTTATAATATTCACAATAGGTGGATATTAAAATAATTATTATTAATATAATAGTACGAGGCATATTAGTAGTGTATGTTACTTAGTAGATAGTGTCTATTATTTATTAATTAAGAATAACTTGAATGTTTTATAATTAAAATGTATTTATATATAATGAAACTGAATTTCATAGCTTAGAAAGATTTAAAGAAATTTTGAAATATTTTCAACCTTTCAAAATGCTGATACTTTATAATATTCACAATAGTTGGATATTAAAATAATTATTATTACTATAATAGTACGAGGCATATTAGTAGTGTATGTTACTTAGTAGATAGTGTCTATTATTTATTAATTAAGAATAACTTGAATGTTTTATAATTAAAATGTATTTATATATAATGAAACTGAATTTCATAGCTTAGAAAGATTTAAAGAAATTTTGAAATATTTTCAACCTTTCAAAATACTGATACTTTATAATATTCACAATAGGTGGATATTAAAATAATTAATATTACTATAATAGTACGAGGCATATTAGTAGTGTATGTTACTTAGTAGATAGTGTCTATTATTTATTAATTAAGAATAACTTGAATGTTTTATAATTAAAATGTATTTATATATAATGAAACTGAATTTCATAGCTTAGAAAGATTTAAAGAAATTTTGAAATATTTTCAACCTTTCAAAATACTGATACTTTATAATATTCACAATAGGTGGATATTAAAATAATTATTATTACTATAATAGTACGAGGCATATTAGTAGTGTATGTTATTTAGTAGATAGTGTCTATTATTTATTAATTAAGAATAACTTGAATGTTTTATAATTAAAATGTATTTATATATAATGAAACTGAATTTCATAGCTTAGAAAGATTTAAAGAAATTTTGAAACATTTTCAACCTTTCAAAATGCTGATACTTTATAATATTCACAATAGTTGGATATTAAAATAATTATTATTACTATAATAGTACGAGGCATAATAGTAGTGTATGTTACTTAGTAGATAGTGTCTATTATTTATTAATTAATAACTTGAATGTTTTATAATTAAAATGTATTTATATATAATGAAACTGAATTTCATAGCTTAGAAAGATTTAAAGAAATTTTGAAATATTTTCAACCTTTCAAAATGCTGATACTTTATAATATTCACAATAGTTGGATATTAAAATAATTATTATTACTATAATAGTACGAGGCATATTAGTAGTGTATGTTACTTAGTAGATAGTGTCTATTATTTATTAATTAAGAATAACTTGAATGTTTTATAATTAAAATGTATTTATATATAATGAAACTGAATTTCATAGCTTAGAAAGATTTAAAGAAATTTTGAAATATTTTCAACCTTTCAAAATGCTGATACTTTATAATATTCACAATAGTTGGATATTAAAATAATTATTATTACTATAATAGTACGAGGCATATTAGTAGTGTATGTTACTTAGTAGATAGTGTCTATTATTTATTAATTAAGAATAACTTGAATGTTTTATAATTAAAATGTATTTATATATAATGAAACTGAATTTCATAGCTTAGAAAGATTTAAAGAAATTTTGAAATATTTTCAACCTTTCAAAATGCTGATACTTTATAATATTCACAATAGTTGGATATTAAAATAATTATTATTACTATAATAGTACGAGGCATATTAGTAGTGTATGTTACTTAGTAGAAAGTGTCTATTATTTAATAATTAAGAATAACTTGGATGTTTTATAATTAAAATGTATTTATATATAATGAAACTGAATTTCATAGCTTAGAAAGATTTAAAGAAATTTTGAAATATTTTCAACCTTTCAAAATGCTGATACTTTATAATATTCACAATAGTTGGATATTAAAATAATTATTATTACTATAATAGTACGAGGCATATTAGTAGTGTATGTTACTTAGTAGATAGTGTCTATTATTTATTAATTAAGAATAACTTGAATGTTTTATAATTAAAATGTATTTATATATAATGAAACTGAATTTCATAGCTTAGAAAGATTTAAAGAAATTTTGAAATATTTTCAACCTTTCAAAATGCTGATACTTTATAATATTCACAATAGTTGGATATTAAAATAATTATTATTACTATAACAGTACGAGGCATATTAGTAGTGTATGTTACTTAGTAGAAAGTGTCTATTATTTATTAATTAAGAATAACTTGAATTTTTTATAATTAAAATGTATTTATATATAATGAAACTGAATTTCATAGCTTAGAAAGATTTAAAGAAATTTTGAAATATTTTCAACCTTTCAAAATGCTGATACTTTATAATATTCACAATAGTTGGATATTAAAATAATTATTATTACTATAATAGTACGAGGCATATTAGTAGTGTATGTTACTTAGTAGATAGTGTTTATTATTTATTAATTAATAACTTGAATGTTTTATAATTAAAATGTATTTATATATAATGAAACTGAATTTCATAGCTTAGAAAGATTTAAAGAAATTTTGAAATATTTTCAACCTTTCAAAATGCTGATACTTTATAATATTCACAATAGTTGGATATTAAAATAATTATTATTACTATAATAGTACGAGGCATATTAGTAGTGTATGTTACTTAGTAGATAGTGTTTATTATTTATTAATTAATAACTTGAATGTTTTATAATTAAAATGTATTTATATATAATGAAACTGAATTTCATAGCTTAGAAAGATTTAAAGAAATTTTGAAATATTTTCAACCTTTCAAAATGCTGATACTTTATAATATTCACAATAGTTGGATATTAAAATAATTATTATTACTATAATAGTACGAGGCATATTAGTAGTGTATGTTACTTAGTAGATAGTGTCTATTATTTATTAATTAAGAATAACTTGAATGTTTTATAATTAAAATGTATTTATATATAATGAAACTGAATTTCATAGCTTAGAAAGATTTAAAGAAATTTTGAAATATTTTCAACCTTTCAAAATGCTGATACTTTATAATATTCACAATAGTTGGATATTAAAATAATTATTATTACTATAATAGTACGAGGCATATTAGTAGTGTATGTTACTTAGTAGAAAGTGTCTATTATTTATTAATTAAGAATAACTTGGATGTTTTATAATTAAAATGTATTTATATATAATGAAACTGAATTTCATAGCTTAGAAAGATTTAAAGAAATTTTGAAATATTTTCAACCTTTCAAAATGCTGATACTTTATAATATTCACAATAGTTGGATATTAAAATAATTATTATTACTATAATAGTACGAAGCATATTAGTAGTGTATGTTACTTAGTAGATAGTGTCTATTACTTATTAATTAAGAATAACTTGAATGTTTTATAATTAAAATGTATTTATATATAATGAAACTGAATTTCATAGCTTAGAAAGATTTAAAGAAATTTTGAAATATTTTCAACCTTTCAAAATGCTGATACTTTATAATATTCACAATAGTTGGATATTAAAATAATTATTATTACTATAATAGTACGAGGCATATTAGTAGTGTATGTTACTTAGTAGATAGTGTCTATTATTTATTAATTAAGAATAACTTGAATGTTTTATAATTAAAATGTATTTATATATAATGAAACTGAATTTCATAGCTTAGAAAGATTTAAAGAAATTTTGAAATATTTTCAACCTTTCAAAATGCTGATACTTTATAATATTCACAATAGTTGGATATTAAAATAATTATTATTACTATAATAGTACGAGGCATATTAGTAGTGTATGTTACTTAGTAGATAGTGTCTATTATTTATTAATTAATAACTTGAATGTTTTATAATTAAAATGTATTTATATATAATGAAACTGATTTTCATAGCTTAGAAAGATTTAAAGAAATTTTGAAATATTTTCAACCTTTCAAAATGCTGATACTTTATAATATTCACAATAGTTGGATATTAAAATAATTATTATTACTATAACAGTACGAGGCATATTAGTAGTGTATGTTACTTAGTAGAAAGTGTCTATTATTTATTAATTAAGAATAACTTGAATTTTTTATAATTAAAATGTATTTATATATAATGAAACTGAATTTCATAGCTTAGAAAGATTTAAAGAAATTTTGAAATATTTTCAACCTTTCAAAATGCTGATACTTTATAATATTCACAATAGTTGGATATTAAAATAATTATTATTACTATAATAGTACGAGGCATATTAGTAGTGTATGTTACTTAGTAGATAGTGTTTATTATTTATTAATTAATAACTTGAATGTTTTATAATTAAAATGTATTTATATATAATGAAACTGAATTTCATAGCTTAGAAAGATTTAAAGAAATTTTGAAATATTTTCAACCTTTCAAAATGCTGATACTTTATAATATTCACAATAGTTGGATATTAAAATAATTATTATTACTATAATAGTACGAGGCATATTAGTAGTGTATGTTACTTAGTAGATAGTGTCTATTATTTATTAATTAAGAATAACTTGAATGTTTTATAATTAAAATGTATTTATATATAATGAAACTGAATTTCATAGCTTAGAAAGATTTAAAGAAATTTTGAAATATTTTCAACCTTTCAAAATGCTGATACTTTATAATATTCACAATAGTTGGATATTAAAATAATTATTATTACTATAATAGTACGAGGCATATTAGTAGTGTATGTTACTTAGTAGAAAGTGTCTATTATTTATTAATTAAGAATAACTTGAATGTTTTATAATTAAAATGTATTTATATATAATGAAACTGAATTTCATAGCTTAGAAAGATTTAAAGAAATTTTGAAATATTTTCAACCTTTCAAAATGCTGATACTTTATAATATTCACAATAGTTGGATATTAAAATAATTATTATTACTATAATAGTACGAGGCATATTAGTAGTGTATGTTACTTAGTAGATAGTGTCTATTATTTATTAATTAAGAATAACTTGAATGTTTTATAATTAAAATGTATTTATATATAATGAAACTGAATTTCATAGCTTAGAAAGATTTAAAGAAATTTTGAAATATTTTCAACCTTTCAAAATGCTGATACTTTATAATATTCACAATAGTTGGATATTAAAATAATTATTATTACTATAATAGTACGAGGCATATTAGTAGTGTATGTTACTTAGTAGAAAGTGTCTATTATTTATTAATTAAGAATAACTTGAATGTTTTATAATTAAAATGTATTTATATATAATGAAACTGAATTTCATAGCTTAGAAAGATTTAAAGAAATTTTGAAATATTTTCAACCTTTCAAAATGCTGATACTTTATAATATTCACAATAGTTGGATATTAAAATAATTATTATTACTATAATAGTACGAGGCATATTAGTAGTGTATGTTACTTAGTAGATAGTGTCTATTATTTATTAATTAAGAATAACTTGAATGTTTTATAAATAAAATGTATTTATATATAATGAAACTGAATTTCATAGCTTAGAAAGATTTAAAGAAATTTTGAAATATTTTCAACCTTTCAAAATACTGATACTTTATAATATTCACAATAGGTGGATATTAAAATAATTAATATTACTATAATAGTACGAGGCATATTAGTAGTGTATGTTACTTAGTAGATAGTGTCTATTATTTATTAATTAAGAATAACTTGAATGTTTTATAATTAAAATGTATTTATATATAATGAAACTGAATTTCATAGCTTAGAAAGATTTAAAGAAATTTTGAAATATTTTCAACCTTTCAAAATGCTGATACTTTATAATATTCACAATAGGTGGATATTAAAATAATTATTATTAATATAATAGTACGAGGCATATTAGTAGTGTATGTTACTTAGTAGATAGTGTCTATTATTTATTAATTAAGAATAACTTGAATGTTTTATAATTAAAATGTATTTATATATAATGAAACTGAATTTCATAGCTTAGAAAGATTTAAAGAAATTTTGAAATATTTTCAACCTTTCAAAATGCTGATACTTTATAATATTCACAATAGTTGGATATTAAAATAATTATTATTACTATAATAGTACGAGGCATATTAGTAGTGTATGTTACTTAGTAGATAGTGTCTATTATTTATTAATTAAGAATAACTTGAATGTTTTATAATTAAAATGTATTTATATATAATGAAACTGAATTTCATAGCTTAGAAAGATTTAAAGAAATTTTGAAATATTTTCAACCTTTCAAAATACTGATACTTTATAATATTCACAATAGGTGGATATTAAAATAATTATTATTACTATAATAGTACGAGGCATATTAGTAGTGTATGTTACTTAGTAGATAGTGTCTATTATTTATTAATTAAGAATAACTTGAATGTTTTATAATTAAAATGTATTTATATATAATGAAACTGAATTTCATAGCTTAGAAAGATTTAAAGAAATTTTGAAATATTTTCAACCTTTCAAAATGCTGATACTTTATAATATTCACAATAGTTGGATATTAAAATAATTATTATTACTATAATAGTACGAGGCATATTAGTAGTGTATGTTACTTAGTAGATAGTGTCTATTATTTATTAATTAAGAATAACTTGAATGTTTTATAATTAAAATGTATTTATATATAATGAAACTGAATTTCATAGCTTAGAAAGATTTAAAGAAATTTTGAAATATTTTCAACCTTTCAAAATGCTGATACTTTATAATATTCACAATAGTTGGATATTAAAATAATTATTATTACTATAATAGTACGAGGCATATTAGTAGTGTATGTTACTTAGTAGATAGTGTCTATTATTTATTAATTAATAACTTGAATGTTTTATAATTAAAATGTATTTATATATAATGAAACTGAATTTCATAGCTTAGAAAGATTTAAAGAAATTTTGAAATATTTTCAACCTTTCAAAATGCTGATACTTTATTATATTCACAATAGTTGGATATTAAAATAATTATTATTACTATAATAGTACGAGGCATATTAGTAGTGTATGTTACTTAGTAGATAGTGTCTATTATTTATTAATTAAGAATAACTTGAATGTTTTATAATTAAAATGTATTTATATATAATGAAACTGAATTTCATAGCTTAGAAAGATTTAAAGAAATTTTGAAATATTTTCAACCTTTCAAAATACTGATACTTTATAATATTCACAATAGTTGGATATTAAAATAATTATTATTACTATAATAGTACGAGGCATATTAGTAGTGTATGTTACTTAGTAGAAAGTGTCTATTATTTATTAATTAAGAATAACTTGAATGTTTTATAATTAAAATGTATTTATATATAATGAAACTGAATTTCATAGCTTAGAAAGATTTAAAGAAATTTTGAAATATTTTCAACCTTTCAAAATGCTGATACTTTATAATATTCACAATAGTTGGATATTAAAATAATTATTATTACTATAATAGTACGAGGCATATTAGTAGTGTATGTTACTTAGTAGATAGTGTCTATTATTTATTAATTAAGAATAACTTGAATGTTTTATAATTAAAATGTATTTATATATAATGAAACTGAATTTCATAGCTTAGAAAGATTTAAAGAAATTTTGAAATATTTTCAACCTTTCAAAATGCTGATACTTTATAATATTCACAATAGTTGGATATTAAAATAATTATTATTACTATAATAGTACGAGGCATATTAGTAGTGTATGTTACTTAGTAGAAAGTGTCTATTATTTATTAATTAAGAATAACTTGAATGTTTTATAATTAAAATGTATTTATATATAATGAAACTGAATTTCATAGCTTAGAAAGATTTAAAGAAATTTTGAAATATTTTCAACCTTTCAAAATGCTGATACTTTATAATATTCACAATAGTTGGATATTAAAATAATTATTATTACTATAATAGTACGAGGCATATTAGTAGTGTATGTTACTTAGTAGATAGTGTCTATTATTTATTAATTAAGAATAACTTGAATGTTTTATAATTAAAATGTATTTATATATAATGAAACTGAATTTCATAGCTTAGAAAGATTTAAAGAAATTTTGAAATATTTTCAACCTTTCAAAATGCTGATACTTTATAATATTCACAATAGTTGGATATTAAAATAATTATTATTACTATAATAGTACGAGGCATATTAGTAGTGTATGTTACTTAGTAGATAGTGTCTATTATTTATTAATTAAGAATAACTTGAATGTTTTATAAATAAAATGTATTTATATATAATGAAACTGAATTTCATAGCTTAGAAAGATTTAAAGAAATTTTGAAATATTTTCAACCTTTCAAAATGCTGATACTTTATAATATTCACAATAGTTGGATATTAAAATAATTATTATTACTATAATAGTACGAGGCATATTAGTAGTGTATGTTACTTAGTAGATAGTGTCTATTATTTATTAATTAAGAATAACTTGAATGTTTTATAATTAAAATGTATTTATATATAATGAAACTGAATTTCATAGCTTAGAAAGATTTAAAGAAATTTTGAAATATTTTCAACCTTTCAAAATGCTGATACTTTATAATATTCACAATAGTTGGATATTAAAATAATTATTATTACTATAATAGTACGAGGCATTTTAGTAGTGTATGTTACTTAGTAGATAGTGTCAATTATTTATTAATTAATAACTTGAATGTTTTATAATTAAAATGTATTTATATATAATGAAACTGAATTTCATAGCTTAGAAAGATTTAAAGAAATTTTGAAATATTTTCAACCTTTCAAAATGCTGATACTTTATAATATTCACAATAGTTGGATATTAAAATAATTATTATTACTATAATAGTACGAGGCATATTAGTAGTGTATGTTACTTAGTAGATAGTGTCTATTATTTATTAATTAAGAATAACTTGAATGTTTTATAATTAAAATGTATTTATATATAATGAAACTGAATTTCATAGCTTAGAAAGATTTAAAGAAATTTTGAAATATTTTCAACCTTTCAAAATACTGATACTTTATAATATTCACAATAGGTGGATATTAAAATAATTATTTTTACTATAATAGTACGAGGCATATTAGTAGTGTATGTTACTTAGTAGATAGTGTCTATTATTTATTAATTAAGAATAACTTGAATGTTTTATAATTAAAATGTATTTATATATAATAAAACTGAATTTCATAGCTTAGAAAGATTTAAAGAAATTTTGAAATATTTTAAACCTTTCAAAATGCTGATACTTTATAATATTCACAATAGTTGGATATTAAAATAATTATTATTACTATAATAGTACGAGGCATATTAGTAGTGTATGTTACTTAGTAGATAGTGTCTATTATTTATTAATTAAGAATAACTTGAATGTTTTATAATTAAAATGTATTTATATATAATGAAACTGAATTTCATAGCTTAGAAAGATTTAAAGAAATTTTGAAATATTTTCAACCTTTCAAAATGCTGATACTTTATAATATTCACAATAGTTGGATATTAAAATAATTATTATTACTATAATAGTACGAGGCATATTAGTAGTGTATGTTACTTAGTAGATAGTGTCTATTATTTATTAATTAAGAATAACTTGAATGTTTTATAATTAAAATGTATTTATATATAATGAAACTTAATTTCATAGCTTAGAAAGATTTAAAGAAATTTTGAAATATTTTCAACCTTTCAAAATACTGATACTTTATAATATTCACAATAGGTGGATATTAAAATAATTAATATTACTATAATAGTACGAGGCATATTAGTAGTGTATGTTACTTAGTAGATAGTGTCTATTATTTATTAATTAAGAATAACTTGAATGTTTTATAATTAAAATGTATTTATATATAATGAAACTGAATTTCATAGCTTAGAAAGATTTAAAGAAATTTTGAAATATTTTCAACCTTTCAAAATGCTGATACTTTATAATATTCACAATAGTTGGATATTAAAATAATTATTATTACTATAATAGTACGAGGCATATTAGTAGTGTATGTTACTTAGTAGATAGTGTCTATTATTTATTAATTAAGAATAACTTGAATGTTTTATAATTAAAATGTATTTATATATAATGAAACTGAATTTCATAGCTTAGAAAGATTTAAAGAAATTTTGAAATATTTTCAACCTTTCAAAATGCTGATACTTTATAATATTCACAATAGTTGGATATTAAAATAATTATTATTACTATAATAGTACGAGGCATATTAGTAGTGTATGTTACTTAGTAGATAGTGTCTATTATTTATTAATTAATAACTTGAATGTTTTATAAATAAAATGTATTTATATATAATGAAACTGAATTTCATAGCTTAGAAAGATTTAAAGAAATTTTGAAATATTTTCAACCTTTCAAAATGCTGATACTTTATAATATTCACAATAGTTGGATATTAAAATAATTATTATTACTATAATAGTACGAGGCATATTAGTAGTGTATGTTACTTAGTAGATAGTGTCTATTATTTATTAATTAAGAATAACTTGAATGTTTTATAATTAAAATGTATTTATATATAATGAAACTGAATTTCATAGCTTAGAAAGATTTAAAGAAATTTTGAAATATTTTCAACCTTTCAAAATGCTGATACTTTATAATATTCACAATAGTTGGATATTAAAATAATTATTATTACTATAATAGTACGAGGCATATTAGTAGTGTATGTTACTTAGTAGATAGTGTCTATTATTTATTAATTAAGAATAACTTGAATGTTTTATAATTAAAATGTATTTATATATAATGAAACTGAATTTCATAGCTTAGAAAGATTTAAAGAAATTTTGAAATATTTTCAACCTTTCAAAATACTGATACTTTATAATATTCACAATAGGTGGATATTAAAATAATTATTTTTACTATAATAGTACGAGGCATATTAGTAGTGTATGTTACTTAGTAGATAGTGTCTATTATTTATTAATTAAGAATAACTTGAATGTTTTATAATTAAAATGTATTTATATATAATAAAACTGAATTTCATAGCTTAGAAAGATTTAAAGAAATTTTGAAATATTTTAAACCTTTCAAAATGCTGATGCTTTATAATATTCACAATAGTTGGATATTAAAATAATTATTATTACTATAATAGTACGAGGCATATTAGTAGTGTATGTTACTTAGTAGATAGTGTCTATTATTTATTAATTAAGAATAACTTGAATGTTTTATAATTAAAATGTATTTATATATAATGAAACTGAATTTCATAGCTTAGAAAGATTTAAAGAAATTTTGAAATATTTTCAACCTTTCAAAATGCTGATACTTTATAATATTCACAATAGTTGGATATTAAAATAATTATTATTACTATAATAGTACGAGGCATATTAGTAGTGTATGTTACTTAGTAGATAGTGTCTATTATTTATTAATTAAGAATAACTTGAATGTTTTATAATTAAAATGTATTTATATATAATGAAACTTAATTTCATAGCTTAGAAAGATTTAAAGAAATTTTGAAATATTTTCAACCTTTCAAAATACTGATACTTTATAATATTCACAATAGGTGGATATTAAAATAATTAATATTACTATAATAGTACGAGGCATATTAGTAGTGTATGTTACTTAGTAGATAGTGTCTATTATTTATTAATTAAGAATAACTTGAATGTTTTATAATTAAAATGTATTTATATATAATGAAACTGAATTTCATAGCTTAGAAAGAATTAAAGAAATTTTGAAATATTTTCAACCTTTCAAAATGCTGATACTTTATAATATTCACAATAGTTGGATATTAAAATAATTATTATTACTATAATAGTACGAGGCATATTAGTAGTGTATGTTACTTAGTAGATAGTGTCTATTATTTATTAATTAAGAATAACTTGAATGTTTTATAATTAAAATGTATTTATATATAATGAAACTGAATTTCATAGCTTAGAAAGATTTAAAGAAATTTTGAAATATTTTCAACCTTTCAAAATGCTGATACTTTATAATATTCACAATAGTTGGATATTAAAATAATTATTATTACTATAATAGTACGAGGCATATTAGTAGTGTATGTTACTTAGTAGATAGTGTCTATTATTTATTAATTAATAACTTGAATGTTTTATAATTAAAATGTATTTATATATAATGAAACTGAATTTCATAGCTTAGAAAGATTTAAAGAAATTTTGAAATATTTTCAACCTTTCAAAATGCTGATACTTTATAATATTCACAATAGTTGGATATTAAAATAATTATTTTTACTATAATAGTACGAGGCATATTAGTAGTGTATGTTACTTAGTAGATAGTGTCAATTATTTATTAATTAATAACTTGAATGTTTTATAATTAAAATGTATTTATATATAATGAAACTGAATTTCATAGCTTAGAAAGATTTAAAGAAATTTTGACATATTTTCAACCTTTCAAAATGCTGATACTTTATAATATTCACAATAGTTGGATATTAAAATAATTATTATTACTATAATAGTACGAGGCATATTAGTAGTGTATGTTACTTAGTAGATAGTGTCTATTATTTATTAATTAAGAATAACTTGAATGTTTTATAATTAAAATGTATTTATATATAATGAAACTGAATTTCATAGCTTAGAAAGATTTAAAGAAATTTTGAAATATTTTCAACCTTTCAAAATACTGATACTTTATAATATTCACAATAGGTGGATATTAAAATAATTATTATTACTATAATAGTACGAGGCATATTAGTAGTGTATGTTACTTAGTAGATAGTGTCTATTATTTATTAATTAAGAATAACTTGAATGTTTTATAATTAAAATGTATTTATATATAATGAAACTGAATTTCATAGCTTAGAAAGATTTAAAGAAATTTTGAAATATTTTCAACCTTTCAAAATGCTGATACTTTATAATATTCACAATAGTTGGATATTAAAATAATTATTATTACTATAATAGTACGAGGCATATTAGTAGTGTATGTTACTTAGTAGATAGTGTCTATTATTTATTAATTAAGAATAACTTGAATGTTTTATAATTAAAATGTATTTATATATAATGAAACTGAATTTCATAGCTTAGAAAGATTTAAAGAAATTTTGAAATATTTTCAACCTTTCAAAATGCTGATACTTTATAATATTCACAATAGTTGGATATTAAAATAATTATTATTACTATAATAGTACGAGGCATATTAGTAGTGTATGTTACTTAGTAGATAGTGTCTATTATTTATTAATTAAGAATAACTTGAATGTTTTATAATTAAAATGTATTTATATATAATGAAACTTAATTTCATAGCTTAGAAAGATTTAAAGAAATTTTGAAATATTTTCAACCTTTCAAAATACTGATACTTTATAATATTCACAATAGGTGGATATTAAAATAATTAATATTACTATAATAGTACGAGGCATATTAGTAGTGTATGTTACTTAGTAGATAGTGTCTATTATTTATTAATTAAGAATAACTTGAATGTTTTATAATTAAAATGTATTTATATATAATGAAACTGAATTTCATAGCTTAGAAAGCTATAAGAAATTTTGAAACATTATCAACCTTTCAAAATGCTGATACTTTATAATATTCACAATAGTTGGATATTAAAATAATTATTATTACTATAATAGTACGAGGCATATTAGTAGTGTATGTTACTTAGTAGATAGTGTCTATTATTTATTAATTAATAACTTGAATGTTTTATAATTAAAATGTATTTATATATAATGAAACTGAATTTCATAGCTTAGAAAGATTTAAAGAAATTTTGAAATATTTTCAACCTTTCAAAATGCTGATACTTTATAATATTCACAATAGTTGGATATTAAAATAATTATTATTACTATAATAGTACGAGGCATATTAGTAGTATATGTTACTTAGTAGATAGTGTCTATTATTTATTAATTAATAACTTGAATGTTTTATAATTAAAATGTATTTATATATAATGAAACTGAATTTCATAGCTTAGAAAGATTTAAAGAAATTTTGAAATATTTTCAACCTTTCAAAATGCTGATACTTTATAATATTCACAATAGTTGGATATTAAAATAATTATTATTACTATAATAGTACGAGGCATATTAGTAGTGTATGTTACTTAATAAGTAGTGTTTATTATTTATTAATTAATAACTTGAATGTTTTATAATTAAAATGTATTTATATATAATGAAACTGAATTTCATAGCTTAGAAAGATTTAAAGAAATTTTGAAATATTTTCAACCTTTCAAAATACTGATACTTTATAATATTCACAATAGGTGGATATTAAAATAATTATTATTACTATAATAGTACGAGGCATATTAGTAGTGTATGTTACTTAGTAGATAGTGTCTATTATTTATTAATTAAGAATAACTTGAATGTTTTATAATTAAAATGTATTTATATATAATGAAACTGAATTTCATAGCTTAGAAAGATTTAAAGAAATTTTGAAATATTTTCAACCTTTCAAAATACTGATACTTTATAATATTCACAATAGGTGGATATTAAAATAATTATTATTACTATAATAGTACGAGGCATATTAGTAGTGTATGTTACTTAGTAGATGGTATCTATTATTTATTAATTAAGAATAACTTGAATGTTTTATAATTAAAATGTATTTATATATAATGAAACTGAATTTCATAGCTTAGAAAGCTATAAGAAATTTTGAAACATTATCAACCTTTCAAAATGCTGATACTTTATAATATTCACAATAGTTGGATATTAAAATAATTATTATTACTATAATAGTACGAGGCATATTAGTAGTGTATGTTACTTAGTAGATAGTGTCTATTATTTATTAATTAATAACTTGAATGTTTTATAATTAAAATGTATTTATATATAATGAAACTGAATTTCATAGCTTAGAAAGATTTAAAGAAATTTTGAAATATTTTCAACCTTTCAAAATGCTGATACTTTATAATATTCACAATAGTTGGATATTAAAATAATTATTATTACTATAATAGTACGAGGCATATTAGTAGTGTATGTTACTTAGTAGATAGTGTCTATTATTTATTAATTAAGAATAACTTGAATGTTTTATAATTAAAATGTATTTATATATAATGAAACTGAATTTCATAGCTTAGAAAGATTTAAAGAAATTTTGAAATATTTTCAACCTTTCAAAATGCTGATACTTTATAATATTCACAATAGTTGGATATTAAAATAATTATTATTACTATAATAGTGCGAGGCATATTAGTAGTGTATGTTACTTAGTAGATAGTGTCTATTATTTATTAATTAAGAATAACTTGAATGTTTTATAATTAAAATGTATTTATATATAATGAAACTGAATTTCATAGCTTAGAAAGATTTAAAGAAATTTTGAAACATTTTCAACCTTTCAAAATGCTGATACTTTATAATATTCACAATAGTTGGATATTAAAATAATTATTATTACTATAATAGTACGAGGCATATTAGTAGTGTATGTTACTTAGTAGATAGTGTCTATTATTTATTAATTAATAACTTGAATGTTTTATAATTAAAATGTATTTATATATAATGAAACTGAATTTCATAGCTTAGAAAGATTTAAAGAAATTTTGAAATATTTTCAACCTTTCAAAATGCTGATACTTTATAATATTCACAATAGTTGGATATTAAAATAATTATTATTACTATAATAGTACGAGGCATATTAGTAGTGTATGTTACTTAGTAGATAGTGTCTATTATTTATTAATTAAGAATAACTTGAATGTTTTATAATTAAAATGTATTTATATATAATGAAACTGAATTTCATAGCTTAGAAAGATTTAAAGAAATTTTGAAATATTTTCAACCTTTCAAAATGCTGATATTTTATAATATTCACAATAGTTGGATATTAAAATAATTATTATTACTATAATAGTACGAGGCATATTAGTAGTGTATGTTACTTAGTAGATAGTGTCTATTATTTATTAATTAATAACTTGAATGTTTTATAATTAAAATGTATTTATATATAATGAAACTGAATTTCATAGCTTAGAAAGATTTAAAGAAATTTTGAAATATTTTCAACCTTTCAAAATGCTGATACTTTATAATATTCACAATAGTTGGATAATAAAATAATTATTATTACTATAATAGTACGAGGCATATTAGTAGTGTATGTTACTTAGTAGATAGTGTCTATTATTTATTAATTAAGAATAACTTGAATGTTTTATAATTAAAATGTATTTATATATAATGAAACTGACTTTCATAGCTTAGAAAGATTTAAAGAAATTTTGAAACATTTTCAACCTTTCAAAATGCTGATACTTTATAATATTCACAATAGTTGGATATTAAAATAATTATTATTACTATAATAGTACGAGGCATATTAGTAGTGTATGTTACTTAGTAGATAGTGTCTATTATTTATTAATTAATAACTTGAATGTTTTATAATTAAAATGTATTTATATATAATGAAACTGAATTTCATAGCTTAGAAAGATTTAAAGAAATTTTGAAATATTTTCAACCTTTCAAAATGCTGATACTTTATAATATTCACAATAGTTGGATATTAAAATAATTATTATTACTATAATAGTACGAGGCATATTAGTAGTGTATGTTACTTAGTAGATAGTGTCTATTATTTATTAATTAAGAATAACTTGAATGTTTTATAATTAAAATGTATTTATATATAATGAAACTGAATTTCATAGCTTAGAAAGATTTAAAGAAATTTTGAAATATTTTCAACCTTTCAAAATGCTGATACTTTATAATATTCACAATACTTGGATATTAAAATAATTATAATTACTATAATAGTACGAGGCATATTAGTAGTGTATGTTACTTAGTAGATAGTGTCTATTATTTATTAATTAAGAATAACTTGAATGTTTTATAATTAAAATGTATTTATATATAATGAAACTTAATTTCATAGCTTAGAAAGATTTAAAGAAATTTTGAAATATTTTCAACCTTTCAAAATACTGATACTTTATAATATTCACAATAGGTGGATATTAAAATAATTAATATTACTATAATAGTACGAGGCATATTAGTAGTGTATGTTACTTAGTAGATAGTGTCTATTATTTATTAATTAAGAATAACTTGAATGTTTTATAATTAAAATGTATTTATATATAATGAAACTGAATTTCATAGCTTAGAAAGCTATAAGAAATTTTGAAACATTATCAACCTTTCAAAATGCTGATACTTTATAATATTCACAATAGTTGGATATTAAAATAATTATTATTACTATAATAGTACGAGGCATATTAGTAGTGTATGTTACTTAGTAGATAGTGTCTATTATTTATTAATTAATAACTTGAATGTTTTATAATTAAAATGTATTTATATATAATGAAACTGAATTTCATAGCTTAGAAAGATTTAAAGAAATTTTGAAATATTTTCAACCTTTCAAAATGCTGATACTTTATAATATTCACAATAGTTGGATATTAAAATAATTATTATTACTATAATAGTACGAGGCATATTAGTAGTATATGTTACTTAGTAGATAGTGTCTATTATTTATTAATTAATAACTTGAATGTTTTATAATTAAAATGTATTTATATATAATGAAACTGAATTTCATAGCTTAGAAAGATTTAAAGAAATTTTGAAATATTTTCAACCTTTCAAAATGCTGATACTTTATAATATTCACAATAGTTGGATATTAAAATAATTATTATTACTATAATAGTACGAGGCATATTAGTAGTGTATGTTACTTAATAAGTAGTGTTTATTATTTATTAATTAATAACTTGAATGTTTTATAATTAAAATGTATTTATATATAATGAAACTGAATTTCATAGCTTAGAAAGATTTAAAGAAATTTTGAAATATTTTCAACCTTTCAAAATACTGATACTTTATAATATTCACAATAGGTGGATATTAAAATAATTATTATTACTATAATAGTACGAGGCATATTAGTAGTGTATGTTACTTAGTAGATAGTGTCTATTATTTATTAATTAAGAATAACTTGAATGTTTTATAATTAAAATGTATTTATATATAATGAAACTGAATTTCATAGCTTAGAAAGATTTAAAGAAATTTTGAAATATTTTCAACCTTTCAAAATACTGATACTTTATAATATTCACAATAGGTGGATATTAAAATAATTATTATTACTATAATAGTACGAGGCATATTAGTAGTGTATGTTACTTAGTAGATGGTATCTATTATTTATTAATTAAGAATAACTTGAATGTTTTATAATTAAAATGTATTTATATATAATGAAACTGAATTTCATAGCTTAGAAAGCTATAAGAAATTTTGAAACATTATCAACCTTTCAAAATGCTGATACTTTATAATATTCACAATAGTTGGATATTAAAATAATTATTATTACTATAATAGTACGAGGCATATTAGTAGTGTATGTTACTTAGTAGATAGTGTCTATTATTTATTAATTAATAACTTGAATGTTTTATAATTAAAATGTATTTATATATAATGAAACTGAATTTCATAGCTTAGAAAGATTTAAAGAAATTTTGAAATATTTTCAACCTTTCAAAATGCTGATACTTTATAATATTCACAATAGTTGGATATTAAAATAATTATTATTACTATAATAGTACGAGGCATATTAGTAGTGTATGTTACTTAGTAGATAGTGTCTATTATTTATTAATTAAGAATAACTTGAATGTTTTATAATTAAAATGTATTTATATATAATGAAACTGAATTTCATAGCTTAGAAAGATTTAAAGAAATTTTGAAATATTTTCAACCTTTCAAAATGCTGATACTTTATAATATTCACAATAGTTGGATATTAAAATAATTATTATTACTATAATAGTGCGAGGCATATTAGTAGTGTATGTTACTTAGTAGATAGTGTCTATTATTTATTAATTAAGAATAACTTGAATGTTTTATAATTAAAATGTATTTATATATAATGAAACTGAATTTCATAGCTTAGAAAGATTTAAAGAAATTTTGAAACATTTTCAACCTTTCAAAATGCTGATACTTTATAATATTCACAATAGTTGGATATTAAAATAATTATTATTACTATAATAGTACGAGGCATATTAGTAGTGTATGTTACTTAGTAGATAGTGTCTATTATTTATTAATTAATAACTTGAATGTTTTATAATTAAAATGTATTTATATATAATGAAACTGAATTTCATAGCTTAGAAAGATTTAAAGAAATTTTGAAATATTTTCAACCTTTCAAAATGCTGATACTTTATAATATTCACAATAGTTGGATATTAAAATAATTATTATTACTATAATAGTACGAGGCATATTAGTAGTGTATGTTACTTAGTAGATAGTGTCTATTATTTATTAATTAAGAATAACTTGAATGTTTTATAATTAAAATGTATTTATATATAATGAAACTGAATTTCATAGCTTAGAAAGATTTAAAGAAATTTTGAAATATTTTCAACCTTTCAAAATGCTGATATTTTATAATATTCACAATAGTTGGATATTAAAATAATTATTATTACTATAATAGTACGAGGCATATTAGTAGTGTATGTTACTTAGTAGATAGTGTCTATTATTTATTAATTAATAACTTGAATGTTTTATAATTAAAATGTATTTATATATAATGAAACTGAATTTCATAGCTTAGAAAGATTTAAAGAAATTTTGAAATATTTTCAACCTTTCAAAATGCTGATACTTTATAATATTCACAATAGTTGGATAATAAAATAATTATTATTACTATAATAGTACGAGGCATATTAGTAGTGTATGTTACTTAGTAGATAGTGTCTATTATTTATTAATTAAGAATAACTTGAATGTTTTATAATTAAAATGTATTTATATATAATGAAACTGACTTTCATAGCTTAGAAAGATTTAAAGAAATTTTGAAACATTTTCAACCTTTCAAAATGCTGATACTTTATAATATTCACAATAGTTGGATATTAAAATAATTATTATTACTATAATAGTACGAGGCATATTAGTAGTGTATGTTACTTAGTAGATAGTGTCTATTATTTATTAATTAATAACTTGAATGTTTTATAATTAAAATGTATTTATATATAATGAAACTGAATTTCATAGCTTAGAAAGATTTAAAGAAATTTTGAAATATTTTCAACCTTTCAAAATGCTGATACTTTATAATATTCACAATAGTTGGATATTAAAATAATTATTATTACTATAATAGTACGAGGCATATTAGTAGTGTATGTTACTTAGTAGATAGTGTCTATTATTTATTAATTAAGAATAACTTGAATGTTTTATAATTAAAATGTATTTATATATAATGAAACTGAATTTCATAGCTTAGAAAGATTTAAAGAAATTTTGAAATATTTTCAACCTTTCAAAATGCTGATACTTTATAATATTCACAATACTTGGATATTAAAATAATTATAATTACTATAATAGTACGAGGCATATTAGTAGTGTATGTTACTTAGTAGATAGTGTCTATTATTTATTAATTAATAACTTGAATGTTTTATAATTAAAATGTATTTATATATAATGAAACTGAATTTCATAGCTTAGAAAGATTTAAAGAAATTTTGAAATATTTTCAACCTTTCAAAATGCTGATACTTTATAATATTCACAATAGTTGGATATTAAAATAATTATTATTACTATAATAGTACGAGGCATATTAGTAGTGTATGTTACTTAGTAGATAGTGTCTATTATTTATTAATTAATAACTTGAATGTTTTATAATTAAAATGTATTTATATATAATGAAACTGAATTTCATAGCTTAGAAAGATTTAAAGAAATTTTGAAATATTTTCAACCTTTCAAAATACTGATACTTTATAATATTCACAATAGGTGGATATTAAAATAATTATTATTACTATAATAGTACGAGGCATATTAGTAGTGTATGTTACTTAGTAGATAGTGTCTATTATTTATTAATTAATAACTTGAATGTTTTATAATTAAAATGTATTTATATATAATGAAACTGAATTTCATAGCTTAGAAATATTTAAAGAAATTTTGAAATATTTTCAACCTTTCAAAATGCTGATACTTTATAATATTCACAATAGTTGGATATTAAAATAATTATTATTACTATAATAGTACGAGGCATATTAGTAGTGTATGTTACTTAGTAGATAGTGTCTATTATTTATTAATTAATAACTTGAATGTTTTATAATTAAAATGTATTTATATATAATGAAACTGAATTTCATAGCTTAGAAAGATTAAAAAAAATTTTGAAATATTTTCAACCTTTCAAAATGCTGATACTTTATAATATTCACAATAGGTGGATATTAAAATAATTATTATTACTATAATAGTACGAGGCATATTAGTAGTGTATGTTACTTAGTAGATAGTGTCTATTATTTATTAATTAAGAATAACTTGAATGTTTTATAATTAAAATGTATTTATATATAATGAAACTGAATTTCATAGCTTAGAAAGATTTAAAGAAATTTTGAAATATTTTCAACCTTTCAAAATGCTGATACTTTATAATATTCACAATAGGTGGATATTAAAATAATTATTATTACTATAATAGTACGAGGCATATTAGTAGTGTATGTTACTTAGTAGATAGTGTCTATTATTTATTAATTAATAACTTGAATGTTTTATAATTAAAATGTATTTATATATAATGAAACTGAATTTCATAGCTTAGAAAGATTTAAAGAAATTTTGAAATATTTTCAACCTTTCAAAATGCTGATACTTTATAATATTCACAATAGTTGGATATTAAAATAATTATTATTACTATAATAGTACGAGGCATATTAGTAGTGTATGTTACTTAGTAGATAGTGTCTATTATTTATTAATTAATAACTTGAATGTTTTATAATTAAAATGTATTTATATATAATGAAACTGAATTTCATAGCTTAGAAAGATTTAAAGAAATTTTGAAATATTTTCAACCTTTCAAAATACTGATACTTTATAATATTCACAATAGGTGGATATTAAAATAATTATTATTACTATAATAGTACGAGGCATATTAGTAGTGTATGTTACTTAGTAGATAGTGTCTATTATTTATTAATTAATAACTTGAATGTTTTATAATTAAAATGTATTTATATATAATGAAACTGAATTTCATAGCTTAGAAAGATTTAAAGAAATTTTGAAATATTTTCAACCTTTCAAAATGCTGATACTTTATAATATTCACAATAGTTGGATATTAAAATAATTATTATTACTATAATAGTACGAGGCATATTAGTAGTGTATGTTACTTAGTAGATAGTGTCTATTATTTATTAATTAATAACTTGAATGTTTTATAATTAAAATGTATTTATATATAATGAAACTGAATTTCATAGCTTAGAAAGATTTAAAGAAATTTTGAATTATTTTCAACCTTTCAAAATACTGATACTTTATAATATTCACAATAGGTGGATATTAAAATAATTATTATTACTATAATAGTACGAGGCATATTAGTAGTGTATGTTACTTAGTAGATAGTGTCTATTATTTATTAATTAAGAATAACTTGAATGTTTTATAATTAAAATGTATTTATATATAATGAAACTGAATTTCATAGCTTAGAAAGATTTAAAGAAATTTTGAAACATTTCCAACCTTTCAAAATGCTGATACTTTATAATAATCACAATAGTTGGATATTAAAATAATTATTATTACTATAATAGTACGAGGCATATTAGTAGTGTATGTTACTTAGTAGATAGTGTCTATTATTTATTAATTAATAACTTAAATGTTTTATAATTAAAATGTATTTATATATAATGAAACTGAATTTCATAGCTTAGAAAGATTTAAAGAAATTTTGAAATATTTTCAACCTTTCAAAATGCTGATACTTTATAATATTCACAATAGTTGGATATTAAAATAATTATTATTACTATAATAGTACGAGGCATATTAGTAGTGTATGTTACTTAGTAGATAGTGTCTATTATTTATTAATTAAGAATAACTTGAATGTTTTATAATTAAAATGTATTTATATATAATGAAACTGAATTTCATAGCTTAGAAAGATTTAAAGAAATTTTGAAATATTTTCAACCTTTCAAAATGCTGATACTTTATAATATTCACAATAGTTGGATATTAAAATAATTATTATTACTATAATAGTACGAGGCATATTAGTAGTGTATGTTACTTAGTAGATAGTGTCTATTATTTATTAATTAATAACTTGAATGTTTTATAATTAAAATGTATTTATATATAATGAAACTGAATTTCATAGCTTAGAAAGATTTAAAGAAATTTTGAAATATTTTCAACCTTTCAAAATACTGATACTTTATAATATTCACAATAGGTGGATATTAAAATAATTATTATTACTATAATAGTACGAGGCATATTAGTAGTGTATGTTACTTAGTAGATAGTGTCTATTATTTATTAATTAATAACTTGAATGTTTTATAATTAAAATGTATTTATATATAATGAAACTGAATTTCATAGCTTAGAAAGATTTAAAGATATTTTGAAATATTTTCAACCTTTCAAAATACTGATACTTTATAATATTCACAATAGGTGGATATTAAAATAATTATTATTACTATAATAGTACGAGGCATATTAGTAGTGTATGTTACTTAGTAGATAGTGTCTATTATTTATTAATTAAGAATAACTTGAATGTTTTATAATTAAAATGTATTTATATATAATGAAACTGAATTTCATAGCTTAGAAAGATTTAAAGAAATTTTGAAACATTTTCAACCTTTCAAAATGCTGATACTTTATAATATTCACAATAGTTGGATATTAAAATAATTATTATTACTATAATAGTACGAGGCATATTAGTAGTGTATGTTACTTAGTAGATAGTGTCTATTATTTATTAATTAATAACTTGAATGTTTTATAATTAAAATGTATTTATATATAATGAAACTGAATTTCATAGCTTAGAAAGATTTAAAGAAATTTTGAAATATTTTCAACCTTTCAAAATGCTGATACTTTATAATATTCACAATAGTTGGATATTAAAATAATTATTATTACTATAATAGTACGAGGCATATTAGTAGTGTATGTTACTTAGTAGATAGTGTCTATTATTTATTAATTAATAACTTGAATGTTTTATAATTAAAATGTATTTATATATAATGAAACTGAATTTCATAGCTTAGAAAGATTTAAAGAAATTTTGAAATATTTTCAACCTTTCAAAATGCTGATACTTTATAATATTCACAATAGTTGGATATTAAAATAATTATTATTACTATAATAGTACGAGGCATATTAGTAGTGTATGTTACTTAGTAGATAGTGTCTATTATTTATTAATTAAGAATAACTTGAATGTTTTATAATTAAAATGTATTTATATATAATGAAACTGAATTTCATAGCTTAGAAAGATTTAAAGAAATTTTGAAATATTTTCAACCTTTCAAAATACTGATACTTTATAATATTCACAATAGGTGGATATTAAAATAATTATTATTACTATAATAGTACGAGGCATATTAGTAGTGTATGTTACTTAGTAGATAGTGTCTATTATTTATTAATTAAGAATAACTTGAATGTTTTATAATTAAAATGTATTTATATATAATGAAACTGAATTTCATAGCTTAGAAAGATTTAAAGAAATTTTGAAACATTTTCAACCTTTCAAAATGCTGATACTTTATAATATTCACAATAGTTGGATATTAAAATAATTATTATTACTATAATAGTACGAGGCATATTAGTAGTGTATGTTACTTAGTAGATAGTGTCTATTATTTATTAATTAATAACTTGAATGTTTTATAATTAAAATGTATTTATATATAATGAAACTGAATTTCATAGCTTAGAAAGATTTAAAGAAATTTTGAAATATTTTCAACCTTTCAAAATGCTGATACTTTATAATATTCACAATAGTTGGATATTAAAATAATTATTATTACTATAATAGTACGAGGCATATTAGTAGTGTATGTTACTTAGTAGATAGTGTCTATTATTTATTAATTAAGAATAACTTGAATGTTTTATAATTAAAATGTATTTATATATAATGAAACTGAATTTCATAGCTTAGAAAGATTTAAAGAAATTTTGAAACATTTTCAACCTTTCAAAATGCTGATACTTTATAATATTCACAATAGTTGGATATTAAAATAATTATTATTACTATAATAGTACGAGGCATATTAGTAGTGTATGTTACTTAGTAGATAGTGTCTATTATTTATTAATTAATAACTTGAATGTTTTATAATTAAAATGTATTTATATATAATGAAACTGAATTTCATAGCTTAGAAAGATTTAAAGAAATTTTGAAATATTTTCAACCTTTCAAAATGCTGATACTTTATAATATTCACAATAGTTGGATATTAAAATAATTATTATTACTATAATAGTACGAGGCATATTAGTAGTGTATGTTACTTAGTAGATAGTGTCTATTATTTATTAATTAAGAATAACTTGAATGTTTTATAATTAAAATGTATTTATATATAATGAAACTGAATTTCATAGCTTAGAAAGATTTAAAGAAATTTTGAAATATTTTCAACCTTTCAAAATGCTGATATTTTATAATATTCACAATAGTTGGATATTAAAATAATTATTATTACTATAATAGTACGAGGCATATTAGTAGTGTATGTTACTTAGTAGATAGTGTCTATTATTTATTAATTAATAACTTGAATGTTTTATAATTAAAATGTATTTATATATAATGAAACTGAATTTCATAGCTTAGAAAGATTTAAAGAAATTTTGAAATATTTTCAACCTTTCAAAATGCTGATACTTTATAATATTCACAATAGTTGGATAATAAAATAATTATTATTACTATAATAGTACGAGGCATATTAGTAGTGTATGTTACTTAGTAGATAGTGTCTATTATTTATTAATTAAGAATAACTTGAATGTTTTATAATTAAAATGTATTTATATATAATGAAACTGACTTTCATAGCTTAGAAAGATTTAAAGAAATTTTGAAACATTTTCAACCTTTCAAAATGCTGATACTTTATAATATTCACAATAGTTGGATATTAAAATAA
The DNA here is from genome assembly GCA_036971475.1 of Prosapia bicincta. Taxonomy (NCBI): domain Eukaryota; kingdom Metazoa; phylum Arthropoda; class Insecta; order Hemiptera; family Cercopidae; genus Prosapia; species Prosapia bicincta. The sequence goes on along the minus strand of JBAIZL010000006.1, from coordinate 101,060,571 downwards.
TTATTATTACTATAATAGTACGAGGCATATTAGTAGTGTATGTTACTTAGTAGATAGTGTCTATTATTTATTAATTAATAACTTGAATGTTTTATAATTAAAATGTATTTATATATAATGAAACTGAATTTCATAGCTTAGAAAGATTTAAAGAAATTTTGAAATATTTTCAACCTTTCAAAATGCTGATACTTTATAATATTCACAATAGTTGGATATTAAAATAATTATTATTACTATAATAGTACGAGGCATATTAGTAGTGTATGTTACTTAGTAGATAGTGTCTATTATTTATTAATTAAGAATAACTTGAATGTTTTATAATTAAAATGTATTTATATATAATGAAACTGAATTTCATAGCTTAGAAAGATTTAAAGAAATTTTGAAATATTTTCAACCTTTCAAAATGCTGATACTTTATAATATTCACAATACTTGGATATTAAAATAATTATAATTACTATAATAGTACGAGGCATATTAGTAGTGTATGTTACTTAGTAGATAGTGTCTATTATTTATTAATTAATAACTTGAATGTTTTATAATTAAAATGTATTTATATATAATGAAACTGAATTTCATAGCTTAGAAAGATTTAAAGAAATTTTGAAATATTTTCAACCTTTCAAAATGCTGATACTTTATAATATTCACAATAGTTGGATATTAAAATAATTATTATTACTATAATAGTACGAGGCATATTAGTAGTGTATGTTACTTAGTAGATAGTGTCTATTATTTATTAATTAATAACTTGAATGTTTTATAATTAAAATGTATTTATATATAATGAAACTGAATTTCATAGCTTAGAAAGATTTAAAGAAATTTTGAAATATTTTCAACCTTTCAAAATACTGATACTTTATAATATTCACAATAGGTGGATATTAAAATAATTATTATTACTATAATAGTACGAGGCATATTAGTAGTGTATGTTACTTAGTAGATAGTGTCTATTATTTATTAATTAATAACTTGAATGTTTTATAATTAAAATGTATTTATATATAATGAAACTGAATTTCATAGCTTAGAAATATTTAAAGAAATTTTGAAATATTTTCAACCTTTCAAAATGCTGATACTTTATAATATTCACAATAGTTGGATATTAAAATAATTATTATTACTATAATAGTACGAGGCATATTAGTAGTGTATGTTACTTAGTAGATAGTGTCTATTATTTATTAATTAATAACTTGAATGTTTTATAATTAAAATGTATTTATATATAATGAAACTGAATTTCATAGCTTAGAAAGATTAAAAAAAATTTTGAAATATTTTCAACCTTTCAAAATGCTGATACTTTATAATATTCACAATAGGTGGATATTAAAATAATTATTATTACTATAATAGTACGAGGCATATTAGTAGTGTATGTTACTTAGTAGATAGTGTCTATTATTTATTAATTAATAACTTGAATGTTTTATAATTAAAATGTATTTATATATAATGAAACTGAATTTCATAGCTTAGAAAGATTTAAAGAAATTTTGAAATATTTTCAACCTTTCAAAATGCTGATACTTTATAATATTCACAATAGTTGGATATTAAAATAATTATTATTACTATAATAGTACGAGGCATATTAGTAGTGTATGTTACTTAGTAGATAGTGTCTATTATTTATTAATTAAGAATAACTTGAATGTTTTATAATTAAAATGTATTTATATATAATGAAACTGAATTTCATAGCTTAGAAAGATTTAAAGAAATTTTGAAATATTTTCAACCTTTCAAAATGCTGATACTTTATAATATTCACAATACTTGGATATTAAAATAATTATAATTACTATAATAGTACGAGGCATATTAGTAGTGTATGTTACTTAGTAGATAGTGTCTATTATTTATTAATTAATAACTTGAATGTTTTATAATTAAAATGTATTTATATATAATGAAACTGAATTTCATAGCTTAGAAAGATTTAAAGAAATTTTGAAATATTTTCAACCTTTCAAAATGCTGATACTTTATAATATTCACAATAGTTGGATATTAAAATAATTATTATTACTATAATAGTACGAGGCATATTAGTAGTGTATGTTACTTAGTAGATAGTGTCTATTATTTATTAATTAATAACTTGAATGTTTTATAATTAAAATGTATTTATATATAATGAAACTGAATTTCATAGCTTAGAAAGATTTAAAGAAATTTTGAAATATTTTCAACCTTTCAAAATACTGATACTTTATAATATTCACAATAGGTGGATATTAAAATAATTATTATTACTATAATAGTACGAGGCATATTAGTAGTGTATGTTACTTAGTAGATAGTGTCTATTATTTATTAATTAATAACTTGAATGTTTTATAATTAAAATGTATTTATATATAATGAAACTGAATTTCATAGCTTAGAAATATTTAAAGAAATTTTGAAATATTTTCAACCTTTCAAAATGCTGATACTTTATAATATTCACAATAGTTGGATATTAAAATAATTATTATTACTATAATAGTACGAGGCATATTAGTAGTGTATGTTACTTAGTAGATAGTGTCTATTATTTATTAATTAATAACTTGAATGTTTTATAATTAAAATGTATTTATATATAATGAAACTGAATTTCATAGCTTAGAAAGATTAAAAAAAATTTTGAAATATTTTCAACCTTTCAAAATGCTGATACTTTATAATATTCACAATAGGTGGATATTAAAATAATTATTATTACTATAATAGTACGAGGCATATTAGTAGTGTATGTTACTTAGTAGATAGTGTCTATTATTTATTAATTAAGAATAACTTGAATGTTTTATAATTAAAATGTATTTATATATAATGAAACTGAATTTCATAGCTTAGAAAGATTTAAAGAAATTTTGAAATATTTTCAACCTTTCAAAATGCTGATACTTTATAATATTCACAATAGTTGGATATTAAAATAATTATTATTACTATAATAGTACGAGGCATATTAGTAGTGTATGTTACTTAGTAGATAGTGTCTATTATTTATTAATTAATAACTTGAATGTTTTATAATTAAAATGTATTTATATATAATGAAACTGAATTTCATAGCTTAGAAAGATTTAAAGAAATTTTGAAATATTTTCAACCTTTCAAAATGCTGATACTTTATAATATTCACAATAGTTGGATATTAAAATAATTATTATTACTATAATAGTACGAGGCATATTAGTAGTGTATGTTACTTAGTAGATAGTGTCTATTATTTATTAATTAATAACTTGAATGTTTTATAATTAAAATGTATTTATATATAATGAAACTGAATTTCATAGCTTAGAAAGATTTAAAGAAATTTTGAAATATTTTCAACCTTTCAAAATACTGATACTTTATAATATTCACAATAGGTGGATATTAAAATAATTATTATTACTATAATAGTACGAGGCATATTAGTAGTGTATGTTACTTAGTAGATAGTGTCTATTATTTATTAATTAATAACTTGAATGTTTTATAATTAAAATGTATTTATATATAATGAAACTGAATTTCATAGCTTAGAAATATTTAAAGAAATTTTGAAATATTTTCAACCTTTCAAAATGCTGATACTTTATAATATTCACAATAGTTGGATATTAAAATAATTATTATTTCTATAATAGTACGAGGCATATTAGTAGTGTATGTTACTTAGTAGATAGTGTCTATTATTTATTAATTAAGAATAACTTGAATGTTTTATAATTAAAATGTATTTATATATAATGAAACTGGATTTCATAGCTTAGAAAGATTTAAAGAAATTTTGAAATATTTTCAACCTTTCAAAATGCTGATACTTTATAATATTCACAATAGGTGGATATTAAAATAATTATTATTACTATAATAGTACGAGGCATATTAGTAGTGTATGTTACTTAGTAGATAGTGTCTATTATTTATTAATTAAGAATAACTTGAATGTTTTATAATTAAAATGTATTTATATATAATGAAACTGAATTTCATAGCTTAGAAAGATTTAAAGAAATTTTGAAATATTTTCAACCTTTCAAAATGCTGATACTTTATAATATTCACAATAGTTGGATATTAAAATAATTATTATTACTATAATAGTACGAGGCATATTAGTAGTGTATGTTACTTAGTAGATAGTGTCTATTATTTATTAATTAATAACTTGAATGTTTTATAATTAAAATGTATTTATATATAATGAAACTGAATTTCATAGCTTAGAAAGATTTAAAGAAATTTTGAAATATTTTTAACCTTTCAAAATGCTGATACTTTATAATATTCACAATAGTTGGATATTAAAATAATTATTATTACTATAATAGTACGAGGCATATTAGTAGTGTATGTTACTTAGTAGATAGTGTCTATTATTTATTAATTAATAACTTGAATGTTTTATAATTAAAATGTATTTATATATAATGAAACTGAATTTCATAGCTTAGAAAGATTTAAAGAAATTTTGAATTATTTTCAACCTTTCAAAATACTAATACTTTATAATATTCACAATAGGTGGATATTAAAATAATTATTATTACTATAATAGTACGAGGCATATTAGTAGTGTATGTTACTTAGTAGATAGTGTCTATTATTTATTAATTAAGAATAACTTGAATGTTTTATAATTAAAATGTATTTATATATAATGAAACTGAATTTCATAGCTTAGAAAGATTTAAAGAAATTTTGAAACATTTCCAACCTTTCAAAATGCTGATACTTTATAATAATCACAATAGTTGGATATTAAAATAATTATTATTACTATAATAGTACGAGGCATATTAGTAGTGTATGTTACTTAGTAGATAGTGTCTATTATTTATTAATTAATAACTTAAATGTTTTATAATTAAAATGTATTTATATATAATGAAACTGAATTTCATAGCTTAGAAAGATTTAAAGAAATTTTGAAATATTTTCAACCTTTCAAAATGCTGATACTTTATAATATTCACAATAGTTGGATATTAAAATAATTATTATTACTATAATAGTACGAGGCATATTAGTAGTGTATGTTACTTAGTAGATAGTGTCTATTATTTATTAATTAAGAATAACTTGAATGTTTTATAATTAAAATGTATTTATATATAATGAAACTGAATTTCATAGCTTAGAAAGATTTAAAGAAATTTTGAAATATTTTCAACCTTTCAAAATGCTGATACTTTATAATATTCACAATAGTTGGATATTAAAATAATTATTATTACTATAATAGTACGAGGCATATTAGTAGTGTATGTTACTTAGTAGATAGTGTCTATTATTTATTAATTAATAACTTGAATGTTTTATAATTAAAATGTATTTATATATAATGAAACTGAATTTCATAGCTTAGAAAGATTTAAAGAAATTTTGAAATATTTTCAACCTTTCAAAATGCTGATACTTTATAATATTCACAATAGTTGGATATTAAAATAATTATTATTACTATAATAGTACGAGGCATATTAGTAGTGTATGTTACTTAGTAGATAGTGTCTATTATTTATTAATTAATAACTTGAATGTTTTATAATTAAAATGTATTTATATATAATGAAACTGAATTTCATAGCTTAGAAAGATTTAAAGAAATTTTGAAATATTTTCAACCTTTCAAAATACTGATACTTTATAATATTCACAATAGGTGGATATTAAAATAATTATTATTACTATAATAGTACGAGGCATATTAGTAGTGTATGTTACTTAGTAGATAGTGTCTATTATTTATTAATTAATAACTTGAATGTTTTATAATTAAAATGTATTTATATATAATGAAACTGAATTTCATAGCTTAGAAAGATTTAAAGAAATTTTGAAATATTTTCAACCTTTCAAAATACTGATACTTTATAATATTCACAATAGGTGGATATTAAAATAATTATTATTACTATAATAGTACGAGGCATATTAGTAGTGTATGTTACTTAGTAGATAGTGTCTATTATTTATTAATTAAGAATAACTTGAATGTTTTATAATTAAAATGTATTTATATATAATGAAACTGAATTTCATAGCTTAGAAAGATTTAAAGAAATTTTGAAACATTTTCAACCTTTCAAAATGCTGATACTTTATAATATTCACAATAGTTGGATATTAAAATAATTATTATTACTATAATAGTACGAGGCATATTAGTAGTGTATGTTACTTAGTAGATAGTGTCTATTATTTATTAATTAAGAATAACTTGAATGTTTTATAATTAAAATGTATTTATATATAATGAAACTGAATTTCATAGCTTAGAAAGATTTAAAGAAATTTTGAAATATTTTCAACCTTTCAAAATGCTGATACTTTATAATATTCACAATAGTTGGATATTAAAATAATTATTATTACTATAATAGTACGAGGCATATTAGTAGTGTATGTTACTTAGTAGATAGTGTCTATTATTTATTAATTAATAACTTGAATGTTTTATAATTAAAATGTATTTATATATAATGAAACTGAATTTCATAGCTTAGAAAGATTTAAAGAAATTTTGAAATATTTTCAACCTTTCAAAATGCTGATACTTTATAATATTCACAATAGTTGGATATTAAAATAATTATTATTACTATAATAGTACGAGGCATATTAGTAGTGTATGTTACTTAGTAGATAGTGTCTATTATTTATTAATTAAGAATAACTTGAATGTTTTATAATTAAAATGTATTTATATATAATGAAACTGAATTTCATAGCTTAGAAAGATTTAAAGAAATTTTGAAACATTTCCAACCTTTCAAAATGCTGATACTTTATAATAATCACAATAGTTGGATATTAAAATAATTATTATTACTATAATAGTACGAGGCATATTAGTAGTGTATGTTACTTAGTAGATAGTGTCTATTATTTATTAATTAATAACTTAAATGTTTTATAATTAAAATGTATTTATATATAATGAAACTGAATTTCATAGCTTAGAAAGATTTAAAGAAATTTTGAAATATTTTCAACCTTTCAAAATGCTGATACTTTATAATATTCACAATAGTTGGATATTAAAATAATTATTATTACTATAATAGTACGAGGCATATTAGTAGTGTATGTTACTTAGTAGATAGTGTCTATTATTTATTAATTAAGAATAACTTGAATGTTTTATAATTAAAATGTATTTATATATAATGAAACTGAATTTCATAGCTTAGAAAGATTTAAAGAAATTTTGAAATATTTTCAACCTTTCAAAATGCTGATACTTTATAATATTCACAATAGTTGGATATTAAAATAATTATTATTACTATAATAGTACGAGGCATATTAGTAGTGTATGTTACTTAGTAGATAGTGTCTATTATTTATTAATTAATAACTTGAATGTTTTATAATTAAAATGTATTTATATATAATGAAACTGAATTTCATAGCTTAGAAAGATTTAAAGAAATTTTGAAATATTTTCAACCTTTCAAAATGCTGATACTTTATAATATTCACAATAGTTGGATATTAAAATAATTATTATTACTATAATAGTACGAGGCATATTAGTAGTGTATGTTACTTAGTAGATAGTGTCTATTATTTATTAATTAATAACTTGAATGTTTTATAATTAAAATGTATTTATATATAATGAAACTGAATTTCATAGCTTAGAAAGATTTAAAGAAATTTTGAAATATTTTCAACCTTTCAAAATACTGATACTTTATAATATTCACAATAGGTGGATATTAAAATAATTATTATTACTATAATAGTACGAGGCATATTAGTAGTGTATGTTACTTAGTAGATAGTGTCTATTATTTATTAATTAATAACTTGAATGTTTTATAATTAAAATGTATTTATATATAATGAAACTGAATTTCATAGCTTAGAAAGATTTAAAGAAATTTTGAAATATTTTCAACCTTTCAAAATACTGATACTTTATAATATTCACAATAGGTGGATATTAAAATAATTATTATTACTATAATAGTACGAGGCATATTAGTAGTGTATGTTACTTAGTAGATAGTGTCTATTATTTATTAATTAAGAATAACTTGAATGTTTTATAATTAAAATGTATTTATATATAATGAAACTGAATTTCATAGCTTAGAAAGATTTAAAGAAATTTTGAAACATTTTCAACCTTTCAAAATGCTGATACTTTATAATATTCACAATAGTTGGATATTAAAATAATTATTATTACTATAATAGTACGAGGCATATTAGTAGTGTATGTTACTTAGTAGATAGTGTCTATTATTTATTAATTAAGAATAACTTGAATGTTTTATAATTAAAATGTATTTATATATAATGAAACTGAATTTCATAGCTTAGAAAGATTTAAAGAAATTTTGAAATATTTTCAACCTTTCAAAATGCTGATACTTTATAATATTCACAATAGTTGGATATTAAAATAATTATTATTACTATAATAGTACGAGGCATATTAGTAGTGTATGTTACTTAGTAGATAGTGTCTATTATTTATTAATTAATAACTTGAATGTTTTATAATTAAAATGTATTTATATATAATGAAACTGAATTTCATAGCTTAGAAAGATTTAAAGAAATTTTGAAATATTTTCAACCTTTCAAAATGCTGATACTTTATAATATTCACAATAGTTGGATATTAAAATAATTATTATTACTATAATAGTACGAGGCATATTAGTAGTGTATGTTACTTAGTAGATAGTGTCTATTATTTATTAATTAAGAATAACTTGAATGTTTTATAATTAAAATGTATTTATATATAATGAAACTGAATTTCATAGCTTAGAAAGATTTAAAGAAATTTTGAAATATTTTCAACCTTTCAAAATACTGATACTTTATAATATTCACAATAGGTGGATATTAAAATAATTATTATTACTATAATAGTACGAGGCATATTAGTAGTGTATGTTACTTAGTAGATAGTGTCTATTATTTATTAATTAAGAATAACTTGAATGTTTTATAATTAAAATGTATTTATATATAATGAAACTGAATTTCATAGCTTAGAAAGATTTAAAGAAATTTTGAAACATTTTCAACCTTTCAAAATGCTGATACTTTATAATATTCGCAATAGTTGGATATTAAAATAATTATTATTACTATAATAGTACGAGGCATATTAGTAGTGTATGTTACTTAGTAGATAGTGTCTATTATTTATTAATTAAGAATAACTTGAATGTTTTATAATTAAAATGTATTTATATATAATGAAACTGAATTTCATAGCTTAGAAAGATTTAAAGAAATTTTGAAACATTTTCAACCTTTCAAAATACTGATACTTTATAATATTCACAATAGTTGGATATTAAAATAATTATTATTACTATAATAGTACGAGGCATATTAGTAGTGTATGTTACTTAGTAGATAGTGTCTATTATTTATTAATTAATAACTTGAATGTTTTATAATTAAAATGTATTTATATATAATGAAACTGAATTTCATAGCTTAGAAAGATTTAAAGAAATTTTGAAATATTTTCAACCTTTCAAAATGCTGATACTTTATAATATTCACAATAGTTGGATATTAAAATAATTATTATTACTATAATAGTACGAGGCATATTAGTAGTGTATGTTACTTAGTAGATAGTGTCTATTATTTATTAATTAAGAATAACTTGAATGTTTTATAATTAAAATGTATTTATATATAATGAAACTGAATTTCATAGCTTAGAAAGATTTAAAGAAATTTTGAAATATTTTCAACCTTTCAAAATGCTGATACTTTATAATATTCACAATAGGTGGATATTAAAATAATTATTATTACTATAATAGTACGAGGCATATTAGTAGTGTATGTTACTTAATAAGTAGTGTTTATTATTTATTAATTAATAACTTGAATGTTTTATAATTAAAATGTATTTATATATAATGAAACTGAATTTCATAGCTTAGAAAGATTTAAAGAAATTTTGAAATATTTTCAACCTTTCAAAATACTGATACTTTATAATATTCACAATAGGTGGATATTAAAATAATTATTATTACTATAATAGTACGAGGCATATTAGTAGTGTATGTTACTTAGTAGATAGTGTCTATTATTTATTAATTAAGAATAACTTGAATGTTTTATAATTAAAATGTATTTATATATAATGAAACTGAATTTCATAGCTTAGAAAGATTTAAAGAAATTTTGAAATATTTTCAACCTTTCAAAATACTGATACTTTATAATATTCACAATAGGTGGATATTAAAATAATTATTATTACTATAATAGTACGAGGCATATTAGTAGTGTATGTTACTTAGTAGATAGTGTCTATTATTTATTAATTAATAACTTGAATGTTTTATAATTAAAATGTATTTATATATAATGAAACTGAATTTCATAGCTTAGAAATATTTAAAGAAATTTTGAAATATTTTCAACCTTTCAAAATGCTGATACTTTATAATATTCACAATAGTTGGATATTAAAATAATTATTATTGCTATAATAGTACGAGGCATATTAGTAGTGTATGTTACTTAGTAGATAGTGTCTATTATTTATTAATTAAGAATAACTTGAATGTTTTATAATTAAAATGTATTTATATATAATGAAACTGAATTTCATAGCTTAGAAAGATTTAAAGAAATTTTGAAATATTTTCAACCTTTCAAAATGCTGATACTTTATAATATTCACAATAGGTGGATATTAAAATAATTATTATTACTATAATAGTACGAGGCATATTAGTAGTGTATGTTACTTAGTAGATAGTGTCTATTATTTATTAATTAAGAATAACTTGAATGTTTTATAATTAAAATGTATTTATATATAATGAAACTGAATTTCATAGCTTAGAAAGATTTAAAGAAATTTTGAAATATTTTCAACCTTTCAAAATGCTGATACTTTATAATATTCACAATAGGTGGATATTAAAATAATTATTATTACTATAATAGTACGAGGCATATTAGTAGTGTATGTTACTTAATAAGTAGTGTTTATTATTTATTAATTAATAACTTGAATGTTTTATAATTAAAATGTATTTATATATAATGAAACTGAATTTCATAGCTTAGAAAGATTTAAAGAAATTTTGAAATATTTTCAACCTTTCAAAATACTGATACTTTATAATATTCACAATAGGTGAATATTAAAATAATTATTATTACTATAATAGTACGAGGCATATTAGTAGTGTATGTTACTTAGTAGATAGTGTCTATTATTTATTAATTAAGAATAACTTGAATGTTTTATAATTAAAATGTATTTATATATAATGAAACTGAATTTCATAGCTTAGAAAGATTTAAAGAAATTTTGAAATATTTTCAACCTTTCAAAATACTGATACTTTATAATATTCACAATAGGTGGATATTAAAATAATTATTATTACTATAATAGTACGAGGCATATTAGTAGTGTATGTTACTTAGTAGATAGTGTCTATTATTTATTAATTAAGAATAACTTGAATGTTTTATAATTAAAATGTATTTATATATAATGAAACTGAATTTCATAGCTTAGAAAGATTTAAAGAAATTTTGAAATATTTTCAACCTTTCAAAATGCTGATACTTTATAATATTCACAATAGTTGGATATTAAAATAATTATTATTACTATAATAGTACGAGGCATATTAGTAGTGTATGTTACTTAGTAGATAGTGTCTATTATTTATTAATTAAGAATAACTTGAATGTTTTATAATTAAAATGTATTTATATATAATGAAACTGAATTTCATAGCTTAGAAAGATTTAAAGAAATTTTGAAATATTTTCAACCTTTCAAAATGCTGATACTTTATAATATTCACAATAGTTGGATATTAAAATAATTATTATTACTATAATAGTACGAGGCATATTAGTAGTGTATGTTACTTAGTAGATAGTGTCTATTATTTATTAATTAAGAATAACTTGAATGTTTTATAATTAAAATGTATTTATATATAATGAAACTGAATTTCATAGCTTAGAAAGATTTAAAGAAATTTTGAAATATTTTCAACCTTTCAAAATACTGATACTTTATAATATTCACAATAGGTGGATATTAAAATAATTATTATTACTATAATAGTACGAGGCATATTAGTAGTGTATGTTACTTAGTAGATAGTGTCTATTATTTATTAATTAAGAATAACATGAATGTTTTATAATTAAAATGTATTTATATATAATGAAACTGAATTTCATAGCTTAGAAAGATTTAAAGAAATTTTGAAATATTTTCAACCTTTCAAAATACTGATACTTTATAATATTCACAATAGGTGGATATTAAAATAATTATTATTACTATAATACTACGAGGCATATTAGTAGTGTATGTTACTTAGTAGATAGTGTCTATTATTTATTAATTAAGAATAACTTGAATGTTTTATAATTAAAATGTATTTATATATAATGAAACTGAATTTCATAGCTTAGAAAGATTTAAAGAAATTTTGAAATATTTTCAACCTTTCAAAATACTGATACTTTATAATATTCACAATAGTTGGATATTAAAATAATTATTATTACTATAATAGTACGAGGCATATTAGTAGTGTATGTTACTTAGTAGATAGTGTCTATTATTTATTAATTAAGAATAACTTGAATGTTTTATAATTAAAATGTATTTATATATAATGAAACTGAATTTCATAGCTTAGAAAGATTTAAAGAAATTTTGAAATATTTTCAACCTTTCAAAATGCTGATACTTTATAATATTCACAATAGGTGGATATTAAAATAATTATTATTACTATAATAGTACGAGGCATATTAGTAGTGTATGTTACTTAATAAGTAGTGTTTATTATTTATTAATTAATAACTTGAATGTTTTATAATTAAAATGTATTTATATATAATGAAACTGAATTTCATAGCTTAGAAAGATTTAAAGAAATTTTGAAATATTTTCAACCTTTCAAAATACTGATACTTTATAATATTCACAATAGGTGGATATTAAAATAATTATTATTACTATAATAGTACGAGGCATATTAGTAGTGTATGTTACTTAGTAGATAGTGTCTATTATTTATTAATTAAGAATAACTTGAATGTTTTATAATTAAAATGTATTTATATATAATGAAACTGAATTTCATAGCTTAGAAAGATTTAAAGAAATTTTGAAATATTTTCAACCTTTCAAAATACTGATACTTTATAATATTCACAATAGGTGGATATTAAAATAATTATTATTACTATAATACTACGAGGCATATTAGTAGTGTATGTTACTTAGTAGATAGTGTCTATTATTTATTAATTAAGAATAACTTGAATGTTTTATAATTAAAATGTATTTATATATAATGAATCTGAATTTCATAGCTTAGAAATATTTAAAGAAATTTTGAAATATTTTCAACCTTTCAAAATGCTGATACTTTATAATATTCACAATAGTTGGATATTAAAATAATTATTATTGCTATAATAGTACGAGGCATATTAGTAGTGTATGTTACTTAGTAGATAGTGTCTATTATTTATTAATTAAGAATAACTTGAATGTTTTATAATTAAAATGTATTTATATATAATGAAACTGAATTTCATAGCTTAGAAAGATTTAAAGAAATTTTGAAATATTTTCAACCTTTCAAAATGCTGATACTTTATAATATTCACAATAGGTGGATATTAAAATAATTATTATTACTATAATAGTACGAGGCATATTAGTAGTGTATGTTACTTAGTAGATAGTGTCTATTATTTATTAATTAAGAATAACTTGAATGTTTTATAATTAAAATGTATTTATATATAATGAAACTGAATTTCATAGCTTAGAAAGATTTAAAGAAATTTTGAAATATTTTCAACCTTTCAAAATGCTGATACTTTATAATATTCACAATAGGTGGATATTAAAATAATTATTATTACTATAATAGTACGAGGCATATTAGTAGTGTATGTTACTTAATAAGTAGTGTTTATTATTTATTAATTAATAACTTGAATGTTTTATAATTAAAATGTATTTATATATAATGAAACTGAATTTCATAGCTTAGAAAGATTTAAAGAAATTTTGAAATATTTTCAACCTTTCAAAATACTGATACTTTATAATATTCACAATAGGTGGATATTAAAATAATTATTATTACTATAATAGTACGAGGCATATTAGTAGTGTATGTTACTTAGTAGATAGTGTCTATTATTTATTAATTAAGAATAACTTGAATGATTTATAATTAAAATGTATTTATATATAATGAAACTGAATTTCATAGCTTAGAAAGAATTAAAGAAATTTTGAAATATTTTCAACCTTTCAAAATACTGATACTTTATAATATTCACAATAGGTGGATATTAAAATAATTATTATTACTATAATAGTACGAGGCATATTAGTAGTGTATGTTACTTAGTAGATAGTGTCTATTATTTATTAATTAAGAATAACTTGAATGTTTTATAATTAAAATGTATTTATATATAATGAAACTGAATTTCATAGCTTAGAAAGATTTAAAGAAATTTTGAAATATTTTCAACCTTTCAAAATGCTGATACTTTATAATATTCACAATAGTTGGATATTAAAATAATTATTATTACTATAATAGTACGAGGCATATTAGTAGTGTATGTTACTTAGTAGATAGTGTCTATTATTTATTAATTAAGAATAACTTGAATGTTTTATAATTAAAATGTATTTATATATAATGAAACTGAATTTCATAGCTTAGAAAGATTTAAAGAAATTTTGAAATATTTTCAACCTTTCAAAATGCTTATACTTTATAATATTCACAATAGGTGGATATTAAAATAATTATTATTACTATAATAGTACGAGGCATATTAGTAGTGTATGTTACTTAGTAGATAGTGTCTATTATTTATTAATTAAGAATAACTTGAATGTTTTATAATTAAAATGTATTTATATATAATGAAACTGAATTTCATAGCTTAGAAAGATTTAAAGAAATTTTGAAATATTTTCAACCTTTCAAAATACTGATACTTTATAATATTCACAATAGGTGGATATTAAAATAATTATTATTACTATAATACTACGAGGCATATTAGTAGTGTATGTTACTTAGTAGATAGTGTCTATTATTTATTAATTAAGAATAACTTGAATGTTTTATAATTAAAATGTATTTATATATAATGAATCTGAATTTCATAGCTTAGAAATATTTAAAGAAATTTTGAAATATTTTCAACCTTTCAAAATGCTGATACTTTATAATATTCACAATAGTTGGATATTAAAATAATTATTATTGCTATAATAGTACGAGGCATATTAGTAGTGTATGTTACTTAGTAGATAGTGTCTATTATTTATTAATTAAGAATAACTTGAATGTTTTATAATTAAAATGTATTTATATATAATGAAACTGAATTTCATAGCTTAGAAAGATTTAAAGAAATTTTGAAATATTTTCAACCTTTCAAAATGCTGATACTTTATAATATTCACAATAGGTGGATATTAAAATAATTATTATTACTATAATAGTACGAGGCATATTAGTAGTGTATGTTACTTAGTAGATAGTGTCTATTATTTATTAATTAAGAATAACTTGAATGTTTTATAATTAAAATGTATTTATATATAATGAAACTGAATTTCATAGCTTAGAAAGATTTAAAGAAATTTTGAAATATTTTCAACCTTTCAAAATGCTGATACTTTATAATATTCACAATAGGTGGATATTAAAATAATTATTATTACTATAATAGTACGAGGCATATTAGTAGTGTATGTTACTTAATAAGTAGTGTTTATTATTTATTAATTAATAACTTGAATGTTTTATAATTAAAATGTATTTATATATAATGAAACTGAATTTCATAGCTTAGAAAGATTTAAAGAAATTTTGAAATATTTTCAACCTTTCAAAATACTGATACTTTATAATATTCACAATAGGTGGATATTAAAATAATTATTATTACTATAATAGTACGAGGCATATTAGTAGTGTATGTTACTTAGTAGATAGTGTCTATTATTTATTAATTAAGAATAACTTGAATGTTTTATAATTAAAATGTATTTATATATAATGAAACTGAATTTCATAGCTTAGAAAGAATTAAAGAAATTTTGAAATATTTTCAACATTTCAAAATACTGATACTTTATAATATTCACAATAGGTGGATATTAAAATAATTATTATTACTATAATAGTACGAGGCATATTAGTAGTGTATGTTACTTAGTAGATAGTGTCTATTATTTATTAATTAAGAATAACTTGAATGTTTTATAATTAAAATGTATTTATATATAATGAAACTGAATTTCATAGCTTAGAAAGATTTAAAGAAATTTTGAAATATTTTCAACCTTTCAAAATGCTGATACTTTATAATATTCACAATAGTTGGATATTAAAATAATTATTATTACTATAATAGTACGAGGCATATTAGTAGTGTATGTTACTTAGTAGATAGTGTCTATTATTTATTAATTAAGAATAACTTGAATGTTTTATAATTAAAATGTATTTATATATAATGAAACTGAATTTCATAGCTTAGAAAGATTTAAAGAAATTTTGAAATATTTTCAACCTTTCAAAATGCTGATACTTTATAATATTCACAATAGGTGGATATTAAAATAATTATTATTACTATAATAGTACGAGGCATATTAGTAGTGTATGTTACTTAGTAGATAGTGTCTATTATTTATTAATTAAGAATAACTTGAATGTTTTATAATTAAAATGTATTTATATATAATGAAACTGAATTTCATAGCTTAGAAAGATTTAAAGAAATTTTGAAATATTTTCAACCTTTCAAAATGCTGATACTTTATAATATTCACAATAGGTGGATATTAAAATAATTATTATTACTATAATAGTACGAGGCATATTAGTAGTGTATGTTACTTAATAAGTAGTGTTTATTATTTATTAATTAATAACTTGAATGTTTTATAATTAAAATGTATTTATATATAATGAAACTGAATTTCATAGCTTAGAAAGATTTAAAGAAATTTTGAAATATTTTCAACCTTTCAAAATACTGATACTTTATAATATTCACAATAGGTGGATATTAAAATAATTATTATTACTATAATAGTACGAGGCATATTAGTAGTGTATGTTACTTAGTAGATAGTGTCTATTATTTATTAATTAAGAATAACTTGAATGTTTTATAATTAAAATGTATTTATATATAATGAAACTGAATTTCATAGCTTAGAAAGAATTAAAGAAATTTTGAAATATTTTCAACCTTTCAAAATACTGATACTTTATAATATTCACAATAGGTGGATATTAAAATAATTATTATTACTATAATAGTACGAGGCATATTAGTAGTGTATGTTACTTAATAAGTAGTGTTTATTATTTATTAATTAATAACTTGAATGTTTTATAATTAAAATGTATTTATATATAATGAAACTGAATTTCATAGCTTAGAAAGATTTAAAGAAATTTTGAAATATTTTCAACCTTTCAAAATACTGATACTTTATAATATTCACAATAGGTGGATATTAAAATAATTATTATTACTATAATAGTACGAGGCATATTAGTAGTGTATGTTACTTAGTAGATAGTGTCTATTATTTATTAATTAAGAATAACTTGAATGTTTTATAATTAAAATGTATTTATATATAATGAAACTGAATTTCATAGCTTAGAAAGATTTAAAGAAATTTTGAAATATTTTCAACCTTTCAAAATACTGATACTTTATAATATTCACAATAGGTGGATATTAAAATAATTATTATTACTATAATACTACGAGGCATATTAGTAGTGTATGTTACTTAGTAGATAGTGTCTATTATTTATTAATTAAGAATAACTTGAATGTTTTATAATTAAAATGTATTTATATATAATGAAACTGAATTTCATAGCTTAGAAAGATTTAAAGAAATTTTGAAATATTTTCAACCTTTCAAAATGCTGATACTTTATAATATTCACAATAGTTGGATATTAAAATAATTATTATTGCTATAATAGTACGAGGCATATTAGTAGTGTATGTTACTTAGTAGATAGTGTCTATTATTTATTAATTAAGAATAACTTGAATGTTTTATAATTAAAATGTATTTATATATAATGAAACTGAATTTCATAGCTTAGAAAGATTTAAAGAAATTTTGAAATATTTTCAACCTTTCAAAATGCTGATACTTTATAATATTCACAATAGGTGGATATTAAAATAATTATTATTACTATAATAGTACGAGGCATATTAGTAGTGTATGTTACTTAGTAGATAGTGTCTATTATTTATTAATTAAGAATAACTTGAATGTTTTATAATTAAAATGTATTTATATATAATGAAACTGAATTTCATAGCTTAGAAAGATTTAAAGAAATTTTGAAATATTTTCAACCTTTCAAAATGCTGATACTTTATAATATTCACAATAGGTGGATATTAAAATAATTATTATTACTATAATAGTACGAGGCATATTAGTAGTGTATGTTACTTAATAAGTAGTGTTTATTATTTATTAATTAATAACTTGAATGTTTTATAATTAAAATGTATTTATATATAATGAAACTGAATTTCATAGCTTAGAAAGATTTAAAGAAATTTTGAAATATTTTCAACCTTTCAAAATACTGATACTTTATAATATTCACAATAGGTGGATATTAAAATAATTATTATTACTATAATAGTACGAGGCATATTAGTAGTGTATGTTACTTAGTAGATAGTGTCTATTATTTATTAATTAAGAATAACTTGAATGTTTTATAATTAAAATGTATTTATATATAATGAAACTGAATTTCATAGCTTAGAAAGAATTAAAGAAATTTTGAAATATTTTCAACCTTTCAAAATACTGATACTTTATAATATTCACAATAGGTGGATATTAAAATAATTATTATTACTATAATAGTACGAGGCATATTAGTAGTGTATGTTACTTAGTAGATAGTGTCTATTATTTATTAATTAAGAATAACTTGAATGTTTTATAATTAAAATGTATTTATATATAATGAAACTGAATTTCATAGCTTAGAAAGATTTAAAGAAATTTTGAAATATTTTCAACCTTTCAAAATGCTGATACTTTATAATATTCACAATAGTTGGATATTAAAATAATTATTATTACTATAATAGTACGAGGCATATTAGTAGTGTATGTTACTTAGTAGATAGTGTCTATTATTTATTAATTAAGAATAACTTGAATGTTTTATAATTAAAATGTATTTATATATAATGAAACTGAATTTCATAGCTTAGAAAGATTTAAAGAAATTTTGAAATATTTTCAACCTTTCAAAATGCTGATACTTTATAATATTCACAATAGTTGGATATTAAAATAATTATTATTACTATAATAGTACGAGGCATATTAGTAGTGTATGTTACTTAGTAGATAGTGTCTATTATTTATTAATTAAGAATAACTTGAATGTTTTATAATTAAAATGTATTTATATATAATGAAACTGAATTTCATAGCTTAGAAAGATTTAAAGAAATTTTGAAATATTTTCAACCTTTCAAAATACTGATACTTTATAATATTCACAATAGGTGGATATTAAAATAATTATTATTACTATAATAGTACGAGGCATATTAGTAGTGTATGTTACTTAGTAGATAGTGTCTATTATTTATTAATTAAGAATAACTTGAATGTTTTATAATTAAAATGTATTTATATATAATGAAACTGAATTTCATAGCTTAGAAAGATTTAAAGAAATTTTGAAATATTTTCAACCTTTCAAAATACTGATACTTTATAATATTCACAATAGGTGGATATTAAAATAATTATTATTACTATAATACTACGAGGCATATTAGTAGTGTATGTTACTTAGTAGATAGTGTCTATTATTTATTAATTAAGAATAACTTGAATGTTTTATAATTAAAATGTATTTATATATAATGAAACTGAATTTCATAGCTTAGAAAGATTTAAAGAAATTTTGAAATATTTTCAACCTTTCAAAATACTGATACTTTATAATATTCACAATAGTTGGATATTAAAATAATTATTATTACTATAATAGTACGAGGCATATTAGTAGTGTATGTTACTTAGTAGATAGTGTCTATTATTTATTAATTAAGAATAACTTGAATGTTTTATAATTAAAATGTATTTATATATAATGAAACTAGATTTCACAACTTAGAAATATTTCAAGGAAAAATTAAAATATTTTTAACCTTTTTTAAAATTTTGATGCCTTATATTGGTCACATTATGTGCGACTTGAAATTTATTAATAATAGTAACAATACTATTATTATTATTATTATTATTATACTTGAGCCAAAGGCGATGCTGAGAGAACCTCCGAGAAGACCTAAATGGCGACTCCTGGAGTATAAGCTGGTGATGAAAAAGCTGAATTCATTAACGCCGGGAAGACAACTGAATGTAACACAAATTAAAATTATAGTAAATGGTTTAGTCCCTTCCCATCCTACCAGACAGATTTCAAGGAAGAAAACAGGAGGGCAAGATGTCCTGCTCTTCACGGAGAAAGAACTATGGACTGCAGTCACTTCAAAATAACAAGGCTCCGAGGAACCCCTTCGGAGGTTCTTAAAACCGTAGTGAGAACTCACCCGCACATATTACTCAATACGTACGGCCACTGCTTGAAAGCCGGCGTATTTAGTCCGTTGGAAGGTAGCAATATTGGTCCTGATTAACAAAGGCAAGGGGAACTTAGATTCTCCGTCTTCATTCAGACCGCTGTCCATGTTGGATGCGGCTGGAAAGATGCTGAAAAACGTATTAGGCCACGGCTGCTCTCGGCCTTCCGCGATGCAGGAGATCTTTCTGACACAGTTTGGCTTTAGGAACGGCAAGTCAACTATTGATGTTATTAGGGTGCTGCTAAAGTAGTCGAAGCAGGTAACCACTTTTCACGAGCTGTTTGCCTTCTGGTTACCCAAGATGTACGTAATGCTTTCAACACAGCGCGATGGAAAGACATACTGTATGCCCTGGAGAAGATATTCCATCTGCCTGAGTATCTCCTACGGATAGTACGGGACTACCTTAACAACAGGTATCTGATATACGAGCCCTCAGATGGACATAGAAGGAACAGAGTAACAGCAGGAGCAGCTCAAGGCTCCATTCTTGACCAGGACCTCTGGAATGCAAATTATGACAGTATTTTGCGTATAACAATGCCAGACACAACTTTCCTGGTGGGATACGCAGACGACATTGCTGCGATTATAACAGAGAGGAACCAAGAGTTCGCCCAAGTAATGCGTCATTAGCTGGATTATGGAGCATAGTCTGCGCTTGGCTCTGGAAAAACCCGAGTTCGTTCTGATATCCAAGAGACGCCTTCCTCCTTGCCCTGAAATGTTCGTAGGAGAGGAAAATATAGCGGTAAAAATGCCATTAAGTACTTAGGTATCATGATTGATAAGAAGCTGAGTTTTCAAAATAATGGTAAATGCGCAGCAGAAAAAGCGGTCAGAGTCACAACAGCCATGAGTAGGCTTCTAGCTAATGTTAAGGGCTCTACTCAGAATAGATGCCGTCTTCTGATATCCGTGACGCAATCTATAATGCTGTATTGAGTGGAAATTTGGGCAGACGCCCTTAAAACCGAGAGGTATAGAAGGCGGATGGCCTCGGTGCAGAGAACAGGGGCACTAAGAGTGGCGTGTTCTTATCGAATGGTCTCGGAATCGGCTGCTCTAGTGGTGGGGGAAATATTCCTATTGATCTGGCACTAGAGAAGAAGACCATTGCAGAGCGACGAAACAATATGAACGACAGGGATATGAAAAGGGAAGCGATGGCCCAGTGGCAGGAAAAATGGTCTGCGGAACCCACCGGAAGATGGATAGCCAGGCTAATCAAAAACTTATCCAGTTGGACTGACAGGCAGCACGGAGGGGTAAACGTCTACACAACACAGTTCTAAACAGTCCACGGTTGCTTCCGGGTCTATTTATATAAAATGAGAAAGGTGAATAATCCAAATTGCTCTCATTGTGGTGAAGGATCAGCCAACAACCCCGAATATACCTTCTTTGTGTGCAGAAAGTGGCAATTGAAGTGATATCGGGCCAATAGACTCGGACAACATTTTGGGCAAGATGCTGTAGCGCATTCAACTGGATAAAGATAGCGACATATGTCGAGAGCATGCTGCGGAGTAAAATGAGACAGGAAGATGATCGAGGTCAAGGATCAGTGACCAGGACAAATACATTCAGTTTTAGAAATAGAAACCATTGGGGTTAATAAAGGGCCTTCTGACCAGGAAGAATGCTAATACAGTGATACCCTGGTCAGATCTACAAAGGGCCGGACAGGAGGTAAGGTTTAGTGGGAACTAGCCAGGAGTCCTAGATACCAGGTCTACCAGGGCAGACTTGATAGTGCGTAAATGCATTCCAACCTTCACAAAAAAAAAACGAAAACAACAAAAAAATATTATACTTAAGTATTATTATAAATAATAATGATGGAAATCATTTATTGAAATTATATTATTATTTATTTAGTAATATCTTTCACTGCCAAGAAATAATATATTATTTATTTGTAAAGCTCTTGAAATTCGTAGCTTAGATATATATTTATTGAAGAGAAATATTCAAATGAAGTATGTTTCCAACTCTATTTATATGATGATATTTTTAAATAGTTTCATTATCTCTATATTATTAATAGACTAACAAGTGTCTACTACAAACTTGGATAGCAGAAACGTAGGTTTTACTCATCAAGCTGGCAAACACTCGCACAAGCGGGGATCTAACACCATAAGATCGTTTACCACGTTAGCACATCTAAAATGCAAAACATCTGCTACGTTACAATTCTAAACAATGCAATTATAGCGCTTAGAAGCGTAGAAACAGTGTTGCCAACTGAAATAAACTGTGTAACACGTTCAAGAATTTGCCCTCGGGGAGAAGTTTGCCCACAACAAATAAATATGTTAATGCGATAGGTTGGCAAGCAGAGATCCATTTACTTGTGTAAGGAAATCTTATGCATTATTCATAACGTTTCGGCGTGTGTGCAAAATGTTATTTGCAGAAGTACGCACAATCACACACAATATGAAGAAATTGTGTAGGGGTTGGTTTGGCTATAATGGCAAATTCTTGATCAACGACCTATTTGCTTCAGATTCAATAAAATATTAAATATTATAGAAATTCAATTTACATAACCTAAATACAAATGGAGATACTTTTTCTTTTTTTAAGAAATTTAATATCTACTTCTTTTACTTGCATAAACATATGGTTAGCGTGAAACATAATATAATGACTTATTCTATAATGTACAATATATTGATTCATTTCCCTGATAACTTTCTGCGAAACTTTAAATTCAATCTTTCCAACTCAACGAACCGTACAAACGTACATATAAAGTCCAATCAAGAAAAAATGCTTTCTATCCCATCAACCAATCACGAATAGTGTTAAGAGAGTCAAAAAAGCCTCTAAAGGATCACTTGATCTATTCCTTCGTTCAAGTCTTTAAAGTTTCCATTTATTATCCAGTCATTGTAAAAAGATATTGACAAATTCCTGTTCTACGTGAAGGATTCTTACACGTTTCTAAATAAAGTACTATATTGTGAATTGATCATTATTACAACATAGAATATTAAAGGCGAACGCTATAAGAAATACTAATTTAAAAACTATATTTTACTTACTAATATGAGCTATAAGGTCACCATATGAAACCTTATGAGGCGCAAACTCAACAAGTGTTTAGTATTAATGGACATTCTTGAAGCTTTTTACTATTGATGCATTTAAATATTATTAACATTTTAATTTGCTAATTAACTAATGCTCATAATACTTCAGGCATAAATAAAAGTAAACCTGTATAGTAACACTTATTTATTGGTAAATCTTAGTAGATAAATTAATATACGACTAGTTTTAAAATGATGTAATTTCGTCTGTAGTGGTGGCGTTTTAAATGCTCTTCATTTAACATTTGTTTGTGTACTACAAGGTTTTGTGTCTAATATATTACGCAAATATAAGCGGACAAGATCAGAAATGCGTCACTGCTAAAGAGGCATCACCGATAGTCTATAGAAGATATAAACTCTCTACACATGTTTTTATAGATCTTAGAAGATGTGTGAAATGTGATTTATATATATATATATATATATATATATATATATATATATATATATATATATGTGTGTGTGTGTGTGTGTGTGTGTGTTTATTACTGGAATATATGAAATTTAAGCTCCATTCGTTCACTACAAAGGTATTTTCACTTTCTGTTTCAATGTTAAGTAAATATATCTCACTGAAATACTTTCCAATAAATTATTATTTATTTTGTGTATGGTTTACTTATAAACCTTAATTTTGTTGGCAAAAATATAAATAAAAATATGATTTTTACATTTTTTACTTTAGTTCTTTTGAAACAATCGATGAGAATTAACAATCGTGAGAAACACGTGTAGAATTATAAGGACAATAGGTTTAATCTACTCTTTATTTATTTAAACTTATTTTTGTAACGATTTATGGAAATATACCTTTAATATCTAAATAATAACATTGGATTTGTACATTTAATGAACAACTACAAGAGAAATCTATTTATATGAACTTGCTAGAGTTGTTGTGAATAGCATAGATGTGACTTATATTTATAGATGTAACTTTTTTTGGTTTAAGAGTTAGCCACTCTTTATTTGAGAGAACTACTTATTAACTTCACCCAGTTCTCTGGTAAAGAATGACGTCACTCAACTGAAAACGTTTCAGCTACATGTCGCCATCACCAAGGGATAATTTAATACCGAAATGACGAAACAGGTTATCGAATGTAAACGTACACTCGTATTTGTTGGTAACTAGTACAATTTTGAGCAGGATTTTATTTTAGGGCTTAAATTTATAGAAATAAATTTCAGGCGTTTACAAATGTATTATTATCAAAACCTTTCTGAAAACTTAAAAACTTACTTTTTTTGTTATTGATGGTGTCGATTACAAATATAATTCAATTTCTATTTACTAGAAGCACGTTAACTTCAAGTGTTAAGCCTTATTTTATTTAAGGATAAAATATCCTTAATACAAGGGCATAAATTACAACTCACTAGAGATGCTACCGCGCTCCTAAAGTCTGGCTGATTTTAAATACGTTTAAAGTTTGAAGTTTAAAGAATAAAAGTAAAGTTAAATACGTTTCACGCAGAAAACTCAACTTATGTTACAAATCACAGTAATTACGAAACTCTGAATCAAATTACATAAGCTCAATATATTATTTGTTACAGCTGTTTAAAAAAGGTGCATTTCCTTCTATACTTTTTTCAAGGTATATTTTCCACACAATTTGTAAAAACGTTTTTGCTTTCTATTAAACTCTTACGAAACCAAGAGCAGTTCTTTTCTGAAGTTCTTTTATAGAACATATATATTTATGAGGAACTGTTTCCGGACGGTTTTCAGAACCACTAAAGTTAAATGAACAAAAAAGTACGTCTTCAACGAGAATGTATTGTAAATGACTAATACTTAACTTCCAAAATAGACCCGTATCTGTTACTATAAAAAGAGCAGAGAGAAATTGTTACACATTCGCAGTAGAATCCAGAGTGGTGGTACTATTGATTCAATATCACGATTGGTTTTGTTATACGCTGCGGTAAGACAAGTTATATTTCAAACTCTTTACAAACTAGTTAAAAGACTAGGGTAAAGTTTAAAATTATAAACAAACACATCTCAGAAAATGA
Organism: Prosapia bicincta; assembly: GCA_036971475.1. Lineage (NCBI taxonomy): Eukaryota > Metazoa > Arthropoda > Insecta > Hemiptera > Cercopidae > Prosapia > Prosapia bicincta. The sequence goes on along the minus strand of JBAIZL010000006.1, from coordinate 101,034,691 downwards.
GGCCGAGTCTCTTGGGGTAACCCATCCCTTGTACTAGGGGAGGTCTTTGCACATTAATCCCAGCCACTTCTTTACATTGACATAACGCTGTCCTAACGCAGGCATCAGATAAAATAAAATCCCAAATCCGTACTAACAGCACGATGTACTGTTCAGATACAAATTTTCTACTTCAGGTAGACCTTTTTATTCTCCACCTCTGGGCTCAAGGAAAGATTTGGGACCACTCCCCGCCCTACCTCTCAAGCGACGTTAGTTAATTTCGTATCACTAAACAAAATATCCTACTTGTTAATATTACATACATTTTTACTACAACGTTAATAAATATTCAAAGAAGAAGTTATTTTGATGTTTTTGTATTCACTTACATTATTGGAGTCTCGCACTTGGCATTCTGCTACCACAATATTCATCTCCTTTACAACGGGCAATATGGCACATAGGTTGCATTTCTTGTTCTGAAACCAAAAAACCAAACATTTTTTTATTAATTTAAATAGATCGCAAATAAGAGAGTAAGCATATGTATGACAAACTCACATCTTCATGTGGGGATTTCAACTGTATAAAATAAATACTTAATATCTGGAACACAATTCCACTTTTCTATTCTTTTAAATCATAAAGGCTTTGATGTATTTAGTTACTTTTTTGATTAAAATATTTAATAAAACCAGGAAGAAAATTCCTCTTTTCTATTCTTTTAAATGTTCAAGCCTTTGATGTATTTAGTTACTTTTTTGATTAAAATATTTTTAAAAAAGTCAGAAACACAATTCTTCTTTTCTATTCTTTTAAATGATGAAGGCTTTGTTGTACTTCGTTACATTTATGATTTAAAAATCCAATAAGCCATTAATTTAATTGCATTTCGAGGCACATAATTTCATCATTTGCTTTTATCAATGAACATGTTTAGCCTGGGGACTGCCTAGGGAAATGCCGCTGCTTCTATGTTGTTTGTGATATGTTTAACCTGGGTACTTTGAGTAAGTATTTCTACTTGAGGGCTGTCCAAGATTGGGCACAGTATGAAAGGCAGGGAATCTGTAATACCATAATAATATTTTACATTTACGTCACGGGTATTCTACTCCAGATATATAAATTACAAAAAAAAATTATAACAAAAAATTTACCCTGACACAGGAATAATGTACACACTATCATGAACATGAAAGATTTTTAAAAGCATGACGGAAAATAATAAATAATAAATGGTAATAATAAGAAAAATAAATGTTAAACGGAAAATATAAGAAATATTACTAGAAATAAAATCAATACTAATAATCAAACTTCACTAATGAGGAACGTAATAAATTGAATCAAATTTATAGGACATTTTAAATACTTTATTATAACAGATAATAATAAATAAAAGAATTACTATACTCATAATAACGTAATATACATTGTCATTAATTAATATGAAATTCAAATAAAACTACAGAAAACAATATTAGTAAACAACATCAAATTAAATGGAAATAAATTTAAAAATATATTAGTTTTATATGAAAGTAATAATTTCAATAATAATTGAATATTATTTTTTACTAAATTTGAAAATTTAATAAAAGTAAATAATAAGTAGGAAATTTAAATAATTGTAAATCAGAGCAATAATCACAGTAATAGATAAGGCAGCGATATGAAATCATAGGATTAAAAATAAATTTAAATAAATCATTACTAGGAAATGTAGGCCTATATAGTTTTATATTATTTTATTAACAAAAAATTTATAAACAATAACGAAATAATAAATAAAACAATAAATAAATAATAATCGATAGAAATAAATAAAACATGTAAATTCAAATACTTCTATAAGAAATTGTAGTTGTAGTAATAAAACTATAAATTTTGATTTATAATAACAAGACCATATAACTTAGAATAAAACCTGCAAGACATCGTTCGAGTATCGCACTCTTTGTGTCTGAAAAACATTTGTGTAGCTGAGAAATAGAAAACATATTTAGAGGTGGCGTAGCGTCGCACCAAACAGGAAGCAATAAATAACACACATAAATTCACGAACGAAGGTGAAAAAACTGGGTTCTTTACCCAGCAAAGAAAAGGAAAAAACTTCAAACATAAAAACGTGTAAACGAGATATCAGGGGAATGAGAAGCATATATTACAAAACAACTCGTTATTAACAAAACAAATTTAGAAATTTATATGTAAAAAACATCAAATACCAATATCTTGGCATAATGTCTTACGTGGTCCAGTTCGCAAAATAGGCATTGAAATAAAATTTTGTTGCTTACAGTTAGTCGTGATTAAAATCATATATATTATACACTAGCTGACCCTGCGAACTTCGCACCGCCTAAATGTCAATGAATTGTATGTTAACATTAGCTAAACTTAATTTAGTATTTTGTTATCACTATAATAACGTATCTTATAGTAGTTGATCAAGAAAAGTGCGTCAGAGAAAGTTCTTGATGTTATTTATAGACGTGCACTCGGATATACAATATTTGTTTGTATATTGTTTAAAATGTGTTGGAAAATAATTTTAAATTGTTGAACGTTGCTTAGCAACCAACAATTGAAACGAATTCAATGAAATCTTTAAGATGACATAGTTATATTTATGCTAGTTTGGCACTTAAAAATTACTTATTAAAATAGTTGTTATATAGTCGGGAAGGTGTTTTGCTAAAAACCTAGCCTAGTCATATAGACTATTATTTTCTGCTAAAACTAACTGGTTTGGGGGGTTACATGCCCCCTGTACCCCTGTCTAAGCACCTGAGACTTACTATGCCAGAAACCTTCCAAGGAATGTACTCAACAATTTCCCAAAGTTTCATGGCGGTCGGATCAGTGGTTTAGTAATATATAAGGCACATACATACATAAATACATACAAACATACATTTATATATATATATATATATATATATATATATATATATATATATATATTTGTAGATTATGCAACACTGTTTTCTTGCATACACTTATCACTTTCACTTATGTACTTAAACAATAATCTTACTTAGTACATAAGTGAAAGTGATATATATATATATATATATATATATATATATATATATATATATATATATATATATATATATATATATAGCCTATATAGCGTACGTAAAATTCTAAAATACTAATTATTAATATTACTATTATTGACAGGTACAATATTATTACATTAGTGGACACTTAAAAATCAAATGATCGTAGTTGCAGTTTAACAGGTGACTTAACAAATTTCAAATCTATTATTTCAGGAACCCAAGGCTTCTCGCAATACTGACGAGAAGAGATAATGATTGAACAAAGCTTTCAATATGAAACATTTCTGACACATATTTATCGAAACATTCATTGGAATTATACTTCTTGGTATTTTACTTATTTGTTGTAAATTATATTATAATTATACCGTTTACTTATATTCTACAAGCCAATATGTAATTCCACTGCATTTAGTATTGAAACATTTATCTTGTACTTGGTCATATAGTTTTTACAATCTTGTTTTCTGGATAAAACGGACCCTGAGCCTCTGAACAAAGTAAATTGAAAAAGTCGGCAACGTAAGCAATGAGTCCATTGGGACTTGAAGCCCGTCCTAACGCAGAACGGCTTGGACCAGGCTAAACAGCTACACGTTCGTCGCTCGTTAAAGTCCCTTATGTAGCATGCACTTCGCACAAGTCTAGTGGCAAACTCGACGACTTCTAAGGTTTAATGAAGGGGAAACGCAATTAAGAATGCAATGAGCATTACACTGAAAGCATCGCTATTCCTCGATCAGGACTACGTTACAGGGGTTGGATTCAGCTCAAAATTCTTTATAATTTGATTTTAGTCTAGGATAAGCTTCATATATTAAAAAGTAGAGCATGTTTTAATTATTGACGAGAAATGTCTGTGGAATCTATACAGATGCATGCCGTATAACAAGGATCTTCCCTGTATGCGAAGACTAAATACCACTTAGTTATTAACCAGAGTTAATTCGCAAATTGAAAAAATGTATGTAATTAATAATAATATACGAGTATAAAATGCAACAATTATTTAAATACTATCTTATATAATAAAATGTTCTTCATGCACATAGATTAGAAGTTTGAAGTGATTGTACAAAGAATAATTTTGTTTTTCAGTAAAACTATGAATATTTCACTTTCACACTCGTAAACAAGTTTAATTCATTTACACACAAAAATACGAACTAAATATATACACGTTAACCATTAAATATCTAAATGAATTTACATGAAATTTATTATATATATATATATATATATATATATATATATATATATATATATATATAGGTATTACAAAAATAATGGGTATATATAAGTTATATGAACAATGTATGTGAACATTTCATAATTAAATGCGTGCTAGGAAAATTCCTGCTTACGCAGCTTTTGTATTATATAGGTGGTGAGAACAGAGCCCCGGCAGTGTGTAAGTCGCCTCTGTATCGCACAGACGTTTTCCGCTCCAGCTGAATGTACATAAGTTGAATTTATTTTTATGTTAAGCAAAATTAATGTAACAGTCAAAATTATTGTTTCTTGATTTTTTAAGGTTTGTAAAAATAAACATTTTTTAAAAACCTTTCGTGCTTAATATAACACGTAACTTATATATATAACTGACACACGGATAAACGATAAATGTCAATAAAAGCGAATGATCTAATAAAAATAAGAGACAATGACCAAATTCATGGACGTCCGAACGAGTAGTCGTCATGATAATGTAAACAAATGTCAGCTAATCACGGCTATAAATCGATTAGGACGTGACATAAGCATTATCATGACACAAGAAAATAAGTTAATAGTAATATAAAAGGTTTTCTTAAAGACAATTCCTACTAAATCAACAAAGAAAATTTTTATTTTGTTTCTATTTGTTTTATAATTATAATTAATATAAATATGTATACACATATGTCAGAATAAGAATAATAAGTGGCAAAATAGAAAGCAAATTTCTTTGCAATTTTCCATTTTCCTTTTCATGTGTGGTATTGGATTATTATTTTCATTTGTTACTAGTTATATGCTTTCTTTTATTTCGTCGCTTGCATTGTGTTGTAGTTTCTTTTCGCTTTCTTTTGGCATTTCCTTCTGTCTGTTTGCGAAGCAAGTTTCGTTACCGTCAGTCCAGTTTGTGTGTTAGTCATTTTGTTTGCGCTTCTTATTAATCCTAGAGCATTATTTACTCGTATGTTATTGTGTGGTAACCAATGGAACAATTTAAGGTTATAAAATGGAGGTTTTTCAAATAGATCTTTGAGGCGGTCATTTCTAACTATGGAAAGTTGGCTCAGTGCCAACAAGCGCTAGACTTTCAACATGAAGATACTCAGTTCGAAACCAACCTAGACCCCCGTTTTTTTTTAAAATTCAATAATTGAATAAATATTTGAAAAAACTTTATTAAAATCAATTGTCATCAACTATAGGTTTAAAAAAATGTATTTTAACTTGATTGGATGAATAAAAACGTATTTTATTAGCAATTGTAAATTTGTACAATATAAATAAATAAATATATATATATATATATATATATATATATATATATATATATATATATATATATATATATATATATATATATATAAGGAGAGTGAATTTAAAAACATTCCGAGTTAACTGTCTATATAGATCGAGACAGTTAAGTCATGAAAAATACTGTTGAAGGGGAGTAAAACTGAAATTGCAGAACGAAGCAAACTACAACACTAGTAACTCACTGTACCACAGCTACATTGAGACTGAGCGACGAACGGAAGTTTAACGACGACTTGGCAACAAGGCTCACCCACGCAGCAAGACCTGAACCTCCTATTCGCTTAGAAGTCTGTAATCCCCACTCCCACTGGTCGATTTCGCCTACGTATAATCCTATTCTGTTTTCAATCGAACCATAGGAATTAAAACAGCAGGTAGATGGTAATGGTATTTTTCGAAGAAAATAATTAGGATAAACTCACACTATGAGGTTTGAAAACCAGTTGAAAAGGACAAATTTCACAACTTAACTGACTGTATTCAGAAAACATTGTGTTTTTGTATCTACATATGTCTGTGAATCTATTCCTCATAAAACACAAGTACAGATCTAGGTTAACGAGTGAGAGCGTTGAAAACATTTTGAGAATTTTAGTTTCTTCCCACCCTGCTTACATAGAACTGTGAAAGATTTCGCATATCGGCTGGAAAGTATTAACAAATTCAGTTATTCCTGGAGTTAAATAAAATACATTTGCCAACTATTTTCAATTCCTTCTACTAGTATTAGCTCACACTCTCCTGATATATATCTTGTACAAATTATCAATCGTTAATAAAATACATTTGCCAACTATTTTCAATTCCTTCTATTAGTATTAGCTCACACTCTCCTGATATATATCTTGTACAAATTATCAATCGTTAATAAAATACATTTGCCAACTATTTTCAATTCCTTCTATTAGTATTAGCTCACACTCTCCTGATATATATCTTGTACAAATTATCAATCGTTAATAAAATACATTTGCCAACTATTTTCAATTCCTTCTATTAGTATTAGCTCACACTCTCCTGATATATATCTTGTACAAATTATCAATCGTTAATAAAATACATTTGCCAACTATTTTCAATTCCTTCTATTAGTATTAGCTCACATTCTCCTGATATATATCTTGTACAAATTATCAATCGTTAATAAAATACATTTGCCAACTATTTTCAATTCCTTCTATTAGTATTAGCTCACATTCTCCTGATATATATCTTGTACAAATTACCAATTGTTAATAAAATACATTTACCAACTATTTTCAATTCCTTCTACTAGTATTAGCTCACACTCTCCTGATATATATCTTGTACAAATTATCAATCATTAATAAAATACATTTGCCAACTATTTTCAATTCCTTCTATTAGTATTAGCTCACACTCTCCTGATATATATCTTGTACAAATTATCAATCATTAATAAAATACATTTGCCAACTATTTTCAATTCCTTCTACTAGTATTAGCTCACACTCTCCTGATATATATCTTGTACAAATTATCAATCATTAATAAAATACATTTGCCAACTATTTTCAATTCCTTCTATTAGTATTAGCTCACACTCTCCTGATATATATCTTGTACAAATTATCAATCATTAATAAAATACATTTGCCAACTATTTTCAATTCCTTCTACTAGTATTAGCTCACACTCTCCTGATATATATCTTGTACAAATTATCAATCATTAATAAAATACATTTGCCAACTATTTTCAATTCCTTCTATTAGTATTAGCTCACATTCTCCTGATATATATCTTGTACAAATTATCAATCATTAATAAAATACATTTACCAACTATTTTCAATTCCTTCTACTAGTATTAGCTCACATTCTCCTGATATATATCTTGTACAAATTATCAATCATTAATAAAATACATTTGCCAACTATTTTCAATTCCTTCTATTAGTATTAGCTCACACTCTCCTGATATATATCTTGTACAAATTATCAATCGTTAATAAAATACATTTGCCAACTATTTTCAATTCCTTCTATTAGTATTAGCTCACACTCTCCTGATATATATCTTGTACAAATTATCAATCGTTAATAAAATACATTTGCCAACTATTTTCAATTCCTTCTACTAGCATTAGCTCACACTCTCCTGATATATATCTTGTACAAATTATCAATCGTTAATAAAATACATTTGCCAACTATTTTCAATTCCTTCTATTAGTATTAGCTCACACTCTCCTGATATATATCTTGTACAAATTATCAATCGTTAATAAAATACATTTGCCAACTATTTTCAATTCCTTCTACTAGCATTAGCTCACACTCTCCTGATATATATCTTGTACAAATTATCAATCGTTAATAAAATACATTTGCCAACTATTTTCAATTCCTTCTATTAGTATTAGCTCACACTCTCCTGATATATATCTTGTACAAATTATCAATCGTTAATAAAATACATTTGCCAACTATTTTCAATTCCTTCTACTAGCATTAGCTCACACTCTCCTGATATATATCTTGTACAAATTATCAATCGTTAATAAAATACATTTGCCAACTATTTTCAATTCCTTCTACTAGCATTAGCTCACACTCTCCTGATATATATCTTGTACAAATTATCAATCGTTAATAAAATACATTTGCCAACTATTTTCAATTCCTTCTATTAGTATTAGCTCACACTCTCCTGATATATATCTTGTACAAATTATCAATCGTTAATAAAATACATTTGCCAACTATTTTCAATTCCTTCTACTAGCATTAGCTCACACTCTCCTGATATATATCTTGTACAAATTATCAATCGTTAATAAAATACATTTGCCAACTATTTTCAATTCCTTCTACTAGCATTAGCTCACACTCTCCTGATATATATCTTGTACAAATTATCAATCGTTAATAAAATACATTTGCCAACTATTTTCAATTCCTTCTATTAGTATTAGCTCACACTCTCCTGATATATATCTTGTACAAATTATCAATCGTTAATAAAATACATTTGCCAACTATTTTCAATTCCATCTATTAGTATTAGCTCACACTCTCCTGATATATATCTTGTACAAATTATCAATCGTTAATAAAATACATTTGCCAACTATTTTCAATTCCTTCTATTAGTATTAGCTCACACTCTCCTGATATATATCTTGTACAAATTATCAATCGTTAATAAAATACATTTGCCAACTATTTTCAATTCCTTCTATTAGTATTAGCTCACACTCTCCTGATATATATCTTGTACAAATTATCAATCGTTAATAAAATACATTTGCCAACTATTTTCAATTCCTTCTATTAGTATTAGCTCACACTCTCCTGATATATATCTTGTACAAATTATCAATCGTTAATAAAATACATTTGCCAACTATTTTCAATTCCTTCTATTAGTATTAGCTCACACTCTCCTGATATATATCTTGTACAAATTATCAATCGTTAATAAAATACATTTGCCAACTATTTTCAATTCCTTCTATTAGTATTAGCTCACACTCTCCTGATATATATCTTGTACAAATTATCAATCGTTAATAAAATACATTTGCCAACTATTTTCAATTCCTTCTACTAGCATTAGCTCACACTCTCCTGATATATATCTTGTACAAATTATCAATCGTTAATAAAATACATTTGCCAACTATTTTCAATTCCTTCTACTAGCATTAGCTCACACTCTCCTGATATATATCTTGTACAAATTATCAATCGTTAATAAAATACATTTGCCAACTATTTTCAATTCCTTCTACTAGCATTAGCTCACACTCTCCTGATATATATCTTGTACAAATTATCAATCGTTAATAAAATACATTTGCCAACTATTTTCAATTCCTTCTACTAGCATTAGCTCACACTCTCCTGATATATATCTTGTACAAATTATCAATCGTTAATAAAATACATTTGCCAACTATTTTCAATTCCTTCTATTAGTATTAGCTCACACTCTCCTGATATATATCTTGTACAAATTATCAATCGTTAATAAAATACATTTGCCAACTATTTTCAATTCCTTCTATTAGTATTAGCTCACACTCTCCTGATATATATCTTGTACAAATTATCAATCGTTAATAAAATACATTTTTATTCATCCACTCAAGTTCGAATACATTTTTTTAAACTTATATTGGATAACAATTGATTTTAACAATTTTTTTCAATACTTAATCTAAAGTTTAATTATAAAAACTTTGTAGGTTCGTAATCGAACTAAGAATCTTCATGTACGAAGCTCAGCACTCCTTAGCACTGTTCAGCTTTATAATACCTAGAAATATATTTCTCAAAGATGAGTTCCCCTTTCCTTCTGGTTGTCGGAACCTTTATTGTACAATACACAATATCAAGAGCACAGTGGTACAATAAATTACAATGAAAATATTGAAAAGAACCCCAATACCACAAAAAAATAACCATTAAAACAAGTTACTTAAGATTAACTCTAGTTTGTAACTTCTTGTTTGCTAGATTGTAATTTTGTAATAAGACCCTCTGATGATGACATGGTCATCGAAATGTACATAAGGGTTTAATCTTAAGTAACTTGTTTTATTTGTTATTTATGATTATTTTTGTGTGGTATTGGGGTTCCTTCCAATATTTTCATTGTAATTTATTGTACAACCTTAACCTGTTGCCATGGTTACCACACAATATCATAAACAGTGCTCCAGGGTAACAAAAATAAAATTTTTCTTTGTTAACCTCAGTAGGAATTTACTTGACATTCTTTTATATTACTTGTTTATATGCAAAACAGTTGATTGATTTTAATGATGTAATAAACCTGTGCTGTAATTAAACTGTTTGTAAGTTATTTAATACTTCTGGTACTTGCGGCCCTAAATAACGCTTCATTTGGCTCTAAGAAATCTTAGTGAAGAACCCTGGTGTAATGGGTCACAGCAACGCGAGTGCAGGATCGCGCCTTGAAGGTGACCTTCTCTTTATCGTGGTAAGGAGAAATGTTTAAACCAAAAAGGAAGAAAAGGGAAGGGCAATTCCTACCTACAGCTACAAAAACAACATAATCATTTCTCTTTACGGCAATAGAGGATAGAAGAGTAGCTTACCCGAAATAGTTATGGTCACAAAGAGGGTGATAAAGACGTGTTTATGTGCGACCATCAAATGCGGTGTAAAAATGAAGATTGATTGTTGCCTTGTATAAAGCTGGAAATAATAAACTCCACTGGTACTAAAAAAAGGAAAACCACGGTAAGGCTACGTAAGGTCGCAGTATTGAATTTATGCTCCAATAGATTCATTACAACTAAAATAATATTTTTGTGTGAAACACAATAAATCTTTACGTATATTTCTGATGCAAGGTATTCAAGTGAAATGATTTTACTGTGGTCTATAGAGTCAGATTTTGTGTTTAGGTAATTCTAATCCACAATTGCTTGAGAGAATCTATAAATATAGGTTTGTCGACATCTGGTAGTCTGGGATCGTCTAGCTTCGACTGTAGCTCAAATTGTATAAGCTCGCACTTTCTCTTAGGTGGAAATTGTGTATTCGTCGTCTAGAAAACATCAGGCACTGTCGTCATCCCTCATTGGGGCCATAAATCGCGACCTACCCGTCCCAACTATTAGACAATCCTATTAGTACGCTCCCTAATTGTATTTGTTATTTTTACTATAAGTTAAAAAGTAATAATAAGACAAAATATTTTTATTTAATGTCTGTTAATAACTATTACATTTTTTATATAGGCTAATGACAGATCACACACAATTTTGCTCTTTTAAACACTAAACGTTTCGAACACATAACTTTCGACTTATACTGTAAATGTATATTTATTAAGAGTTTTATAATTTGTTGGTTTTTATTATGTTTTATATAATGGCATGTATTTTATAAATGTAGGTTATGTTGTATAATTGTTTAATTAAAACTGAGGTCTTGAAAAGGAATTTCGGAAAGAAATTCGAAACGTTGAATGTTCAAAAAAGCAAAATTGTCTGTGATCTGTCATTAGCCTATATAAAACAGTAACACAATAATGATTTAACCCTATGAGTCAACGATAATTCAAGGGTCTATGTTTTTTTAAAAATGACTTCGGAGCACCTCCACCCTCCCTTTGTCCTCGACCTCTCGCTAAGCCCCACAGCTCCTAAGTGCCTCCTTATAAAAGTTTGCCTATACCAAGAGACCTTTATAGTCTATAATACATTATGGTTTTGGTTTAGGTGGAAGTTGGCAACCCGTTTCTTTCTAAAAGATTTACAGAGGGCTCACAAAGAAAGGGTTGCTTCTTTGAAGATAGCCTGCTGTCACTTGGGTCTTAGGATGGGCACTATCGATAATGTTACTTTCGATAAATAATTGTTTTTTTAATTTTTATCTATTTTTCCAACACAAATAATTCAGTTCTTTCCCCTAAGATTTGCGCAATTCTTCGCGATTTTAATACGTTTTCAATACAGATTGCGTTGATATTTCGGTTACCTTTCTAATTAATATTATATTACATTAATGCTCCGTTAATGTTAACATGCCACTCATTGAATTTTAGGCAGTACGAAGTTCCCAGGGTCAACTAGTTTGTATGATATATTTGATTTTAATTACGATTAATTGTAAGCAACAAACAAATATCATAAACCATTTTCTGAGCTGATCCATGTAAGACATTATGCCTAGAATTTGTATTCGATGTTTTTTTTTACATAGAAATTGATATAGGAAATTGATAATTTCAATTTCAATATTATTCAATATTTTTATTCCGTTAGTAAATAAATTAAACTGTATTTCAATACATCCTAATACAGTTAATTCATTATCTTGGTACGGAATGTATATTTTTATTCCAATTTGTTAAATTAAAACTTACTTAGATGCGTATGACTATTAATAAGAACTGGTTTCAATTAAATTCGTTGAATAAAATGTGTAACCAATAAACTGTTCGCCATCTAATTTGTTAAGATTTTCTATTAACTGCACTAACTAGGTTTTACTAAAACCTCTACATTTTCTTAATATATTATTCACTTTTATCGACCCAGCCCTACTAACTACCAGTTTGTAGTATGTTTATTCATCTTGTGTCATTTTTACATTACTGTATTCACGTATTGTTTCTTAGGCAGTTCTAAGATATTTTTAAATTTTGTCTCCCCTTTGTTGGTCTCTGGTTCATTGTCTCGTCTACTTCTATTACTCGCTATATACGAAAAGCCAGGGTGCGGCAGCATAATTTCCTTTTTTGAAAACTCAATAAAACTATTGTATGCATCTGAAAATATTTATTCATGTTTTATAATGTAGGTTCGTGTCTAAAGTTTGTATTTACATTGTTTTAAAGATCAAATCTGTTAGGTGACGTCCCTTATTCTCCATATATTGCGTAAACCGATTTCTGGCGTTTGTCATGACACTTGTTAGCGTAGCAGGTGTTATGTTGGCAATTTCTTCTTGGATGTTGGTCTTCAAATCTTGTAGGGTTCTTGGACGGTTCACATAAACACGGGATTTCAAAAAACCCCATAGAAAAAATAATAGCACCCTCGGGAACGACATCAAGAAGAAGCTCACACGCGTACATCCGAGAATTGAAGTCACGTTCTGAAAGTTCCTGCACTATCTCCATCTTATAGGAATGAAAATGAAGATCATCACGAAGAATTCTTCTCACTGAACGATCGGATAGTCCAAGGGCAGATGCGTGTTTGCGCGCAGAACGCCGTGGTGATCGCAACATTGACGCTCTCACTGCTTCAATGTTCTCAGGTGATCTAACGGGCCGAGGGACTCCAGTTCTTCGTTTTGTCGCACTTGCAGTTTGTCTGAATGTAGTGACCCATGTAACAATTGATTTGCAGTCCGGGACGGGAGCCAACGGGGCTAAATTAAAGCGATTCCAAAATGCGCGCTGTGTTGAAATAACCGAACATCTGCTTGAAAAGTAGGCCTCAACGGCAAAAGCACGCTCCTTACTATTCCGAAGCATGATGGTGACTGAAACGTGTTAGGACAAAACTTTACTATACCCCCTCAGGAACGAGACCACTAGCGCTTCACTATGACATCAACTAACTGAATAGTGAGCATTTAAAAAAAGGAAGTTATGCTGCTGCACCCTGTACTTCGGCTATTGCTTCTCATGCTGTTGACCAATTTCATAGTTTTTTCTACATTCTTTCTATGTTTATCTACAATTCAGGACTTTAATTAAAGTCACCTATGAAATATTTAGTAGAAATCTGTACCTTTAAAGGCTTAAATTGTATTACTTTTATTTAGTATATGTAAACATGTTTTTCTAAAACTTCAGAGAGTATTCCACGATATGGGTAAATATCTGGCGTATTTATCACGATGTAACCGCCGTTTGAACATCCACGAAATGTGAAGCTTGTGTTAGTGACTTGGTTTCAGTCGAATGAAGCTTTCAGAACGCGTAAAAGTTCCCTCTCTCAAATCAAAATTCCACTTTGTTTCAAATAAACTTTTAAATTGCATTTTGCCAATAAACGCTTGTGCCGTCGCCTCTTTCAGGCCTTTTACACTTTTATCTCTTCGTTTCGGATTAAATTCAATGAATGGTACTCACAGAATGTAATGAGATGAAACACACTGAATTTTAATACAATTTACGAAAACACTTGTAAATATTTTACAACTAGCCTATACTATCACTTACTTATATTTGATGAGGACGGCCGTTTCGGGAGATGTGTCTCATTGTCAACTCAGACCGTAACTGATCTCAAGGATTTCGTAGGTTAGGGTGGGGTTGGGATATTATGTTGGTGTGTGGGTGTATTTGGTGAGTATTAGGAGCTGTGGTGTCGAAAAATGTGTGTGAGTTTTTTTGTAATTTTGTGGTGAGTATGTGTGTAGGATCTAGTTTGTAATGTTTGCTTATTTCGTATTGTTCTGTGTGTAGCGTTGGTTATTTTTGTATTGTTTATGAAGAATTTGTAAGTTGGATGTTACGTTCATATATTCACATATTCAGTCATGTTTTGTGTATAAGAGATGTCCGGCGAAGTTTGATTGGTAGTTATTATTTGTTAGTGTGTTTATATGTTCTTGGTAGAGTGTGTAAAAAGACCTCCCCGTCTGGCCTTTGTAAAACCTGGGGTACAAACTGCAAGTTATTTTGTAAACTCCAGCGCGTTGTAAATATCGTTGATTTTTTTTTAGTTAAAATTGTTTATTGAAAGTGTTGTGTGTGAATTAGGCTATTTTCTAATTGTAATTTCTTAGTGTGTTGGTTAGACTGTGCGTTTTGGATGATCTGTATGGTATTGTTAAGTATTTTATGGGGTTTTCGTGTAGTGTATTTGTATTTGGGTTATTGAGTTTGTTTTTTAGGCGGTTGTATAATTTGTCAATCATTGTTGTATTGTATCCATTCCTTTGTACTATATATTTTATGGTAATAAATATACAAAAACCTCTTAACCACGAACCTCAGAGGGAGTCTTTGTATGTTATCCTTCTGAGGATGGTTACTTGGTAACTGAAATGTACATAAGGGTAAAATAAAGAAAGTTTGTGGCTAAGAGGTGTTTGTGTATTTATTATTAAACTCATCCACAGTATATTCCTAATATAATATTATGTTTTATAGTGTTTAACTCCTGGTAGTGTTCTTCTTTGTCTAACGGTGTTTTAAGCAGGTGATATATCATGGTGTTGTAAGCGGCTAGTTTATGTTGGTGTGGGTGGTTTGAAGAGTTGTGGATGGTAGTATTGGTATTGGTGGGTTTTCGGTATATGTTGAATTTATGTGTTTGTTTGTCTGTACGTTTAATTGTAAGGTCTAGAGAGTTTTGTTGTTCTGTTTCGATGGTGTATGTTAGTTTTTGGTGTATGAAATTAAGATGTCTAAAAAATATGTGTGCTCGGTGTGTGTTACCTAATGTTATAATATCGTCGACGTATCTATACCAGTAAACTATGTTATCTGAGTTTTTATTGTTGTGTAAAATGCGGTTTTGTTCAATATGGTGTATGAATATTTCTACTAAGATGCTAGCTATGTGGGAACCCATAGGTAGGCCATCGTTTTAGTTTAGAAAGTGTCATTGTAGCTTTATATTTATTGAATATTCTGGTTCGGATATGATCTATGTTGTTATAGCTGAGACTATTAGTGTAGTGGAAAGACTTCGTCTGCTCTCAGGAATAGGTTAGCCACATTCTTGTTCATAAGTTTGATTATTGGTTGAGAAAACTGCGCCAATAAAAATTTTCCATAGGAACATATCGTGTTTATAAACAGATACTGTTAAGTCAAACCAATTTAAAAACGTAATTCCAAATTGCAAAATGTCCCCTTAATACCAGCCCAAACGTAGTGTTCCGGCATTCCTATCCGGCAGCTTTCACTGTTATATAACTTCTGCAAACCAATGGCGGGACACTAAATCTTTCCTGACTTTACTAAAACCTTGCACGGATTTATCCTTTTCTTTCAGCCTCGGCAAGAAAACCGTTTATGAATTTTAAAGTCAGATCTGTTTATTAATGTAATATTCTTTGAAAGTAATAATTTTTCATTTTTTTTATTTACGAATGACACCCGCTAATACTTTGTTATATACAAATTGATTGCTTTCAAGATGGCTATGATATAGAGCTAACCTCCCTCGTCGAGTAACAGACTCTAACTATTGTTATCAAGATGCATTGTTCAAGCTAATCAATTTTCCCCGTCACATATAATAAGGATAATGCCTTTCAAAGCGGCTTAACTTATTACATCTTAGAAGAGAAACTTCAGTAAGCAAGCTACACAAATTTTGTAAACCGTTATCACAGAGTGTATAAACTAAATGTGTTTTTATATGGTTTTTGTGTTACTGTCCAAAAAAGCGCATAAACGGCGCGCTGGGGTTTTGCCATTTTCTTGTTGTTTTCCTTAACTAAAATCGGAAGTATCATTAAAGTAGATTTTAAATATCTTAAATCTGTATATTATATATAAATATATATATATATATATATATATATATATATATATATATATATATATATATATATATATATATATATATTCAGTGAATACAACATTATTGGGAGTTTAACTCAATTCAACACCATTATAACTTGTTTTGCCATAAATCTTCTTCGTCGATATATCTTCTGTTCACAGTTAATTTAATCAAATCATACCATGACGAGTTTAGAAGACATCCTTCAAAAATGAAACTAGCTACTCCTACACGTAAAAGCCTATTATTTCTAAGGATATTTCTCTGTTTCGTTGTAAAGTTATAGAGTTTACAAGTTGCAGAATGAACTTCATCCTTTAATGGAATATCATTAAAAGGAACGGTGGTTATATAACATAAGAAATTATATACCAGAACTACGCAAGTTGGGAAGTAATTACTGTTCAACTTAACTATTTTTATCGCAACTTATTGTTCAAAATCGTTTTTCCCCGTTCATTTAGCCTATTTCAGAGAGAGTCAATTTATTGCTGCTGGAAAATGGAAATACAACTATTCAGTATTCGTTGTATTTCATAGTACAGTATATAAAATCGGTTTGCATAGCATAGAATATAGTTTAACAAACTTTTCGAGAGTGGAAAGAAATGGATATGTTACGGAGTTGAGTTTATATAGTTATGATGATATTTATTATATAGCGTTTAGTGTTTAGTGAGATGATAACCAATGTTTGTTTTCCGCCAGGAAAAAAAAATGCTAAAAGATATATTCTAAACAGAAATATTTTTTTCAGATAATGATCACGTAATGTGGTCAAAAACGTTTGTCCTCAGCTATTTATTTTACGTTTACATGCATTGCAAAAGTTTATATGTACTGTGTGTGTGTGTGTGTGCATTTGTGTATATGTGTGTGTGTATTTGTGTGTGTGTGTAAGTGTGTGTGTGTGTATGTGTGTGTGTGTGTGTGTGTGTGTGTGTGTGTGTGTGTGTGTGTGTGTGTGTGTGTGTGTGTGTGTGTGTGTGTGTGTGTGTGTGTGTGTGTGTGTGTGTGTGTGTGTGTGTGTGTGTGTGTGTGTGTGTGTGTGTGTGTGTGTGTGTGTGTGTGTTAAAGCAAAGATTAAATATAGCAGAGAAGAAATATTTTTAGTAATTAATGGAAGACGGGTATAATGAAGCATAGACACAATAACGCAAAGAAATCATTACATTTGTCAAATATTAAAAGATCTAGAAAAATAAGGGAGGTAATTAATATTCGAATTTCTTTTCCATGACTTTATATATATATATATATATATATATATATATATATATATATATATATATATATATATATATATATAGTATTTATATTTTAGTATTTTGGTGTATTAGAGTTGAAAGTACAATATTGCCGGAAATTTCCACCCCTATTCTTAGTTATATAACAATATTGCCAGACATTGTACCCCTACGCTTAACTGAATAACAATACAGTAATTATTATTATTAATAATATTATTATTATTAATAATAATTACCTTATTGTAATACGATTCTCTATGTAATTATTAACAATAGATTCATTTTACAGAAACGTGTAATTTCAAACATGTGCTAGGTAAATAACATAAACTAGGAGATCCGTGAAAATAAAATCATTACTTATACAAAACATCTTTAATATCAAAATACCAACAAATATTTACCTAATATATATTTAAAATACAAAAAAGGCTTTTCATTTATATATATTTTAAAGCTTCTCGCTTATAATTGTATTAGCATCTTCAGGAAAAATAAGATTATTTTACATAAACTGTTTATTTAAAACATCGACGTTTTAAATAACAATCGCTATCTACAAGCTGTCTTAAACTTCATATTGTCTTTTATTTTTATTTAAACTATTCATTTTCATTTAAGAAAATTGGTTTTCTTGTTTCAATTGCTTTTTATTGTATATTATCTGTTTTCCTTCCAATATTAAATAATTCCTAAGAATGGTGTAGCATTTTCACAACAGCAAATTTAATGTAACGAGAACCCAGTACACAAACTTGAACTCGTTTATAGCAAACATTTTGTCCTCCCCTCGTTCAGGCCTAACAAGAAAACATCCCCAGAAGCATCTATGTTCAAACTGGCCGAAAAATACACAATCAACTTTTGGGGCCTCTACGTGAGACTATTCTAAACGAGGGATCATTTTTATTGTTGGAAATCTGAAACGTTGCCAAAGTCCCGAGACACGAAATTGTTACCTTTGGCTTTGCTCCAGCTTTACATTTATATCTAAAGTGCCGAAAATTGCATAATGTACGAGCTAGCTAATTGTTTAGTCGTCACCCTATATACCCTCAGCCAAGCTAATATTGTTTGTGTTAGTGCAAGTATCGACTTCACTCGTTCCATAATAAGAATTTTCCTATTTAAATAGAAATGAAACATTTTACAGCAGGTTAAGTGTCTGTGTTTACAATAACTAGGTTAGCGGTTTAACCAAAGTATGATGTAAAAATGGCGGCTAGGGAATGCTCATGGCAGGTAGTAATAAAACGCAGAAACTATAGGAATAAAGTGGGATATAATCAGAGCGAGAGTGTGTAGAACACTCGACTACTGTTCCAAAAGTTTCAGGTTCGATCCCTTATAGTAGCTAATAAAATAATAAAAACAAGTGATATTACATACCAGTCATGTTTTATCACTTTATTATATACAAATGTACAAAATGTACTTTATTATTTAAACTAAACTCTAGGATTCTATGAATATAGTTAATTTATGACATACTTTTTTTGCTTTTTTATATTGAAAATTATTTACACTCAACGTTTTTTAAAGATTTGTTATTAATGCCAGCAAATAAATGGACTACCAAAATGGGATAAAACAAATCATATTAAAAATATTTCAAGTAAATTCCTATTGAGGTCAACGAAGAAATATTTTATTTCAGTTAATTTTATTTTATAATTAAATATAAGATGAATTTGTATATACATATGATAGAATCCCTATATTAAGTGGAAAAATAGAAAGCGAATTTCCTTGCAATTTAGAGTTTTCCTGTCTATACAGTATATGGTCTAGGCCTATTATTTTTATTTGCATTTTTTTCGTTCCTTCAATATTTGTCAACATCTCTTCATTATTGCAAGTACGTTTCTAATATAATTTCATGTAAATCTTCAAGTAATAGTTTTTTTAGCTATGGAAACGTTGGCTCAGTGCCAAAGTGCTGGCTTTCAAACATGTTATCATACAGCTCGAATCCGACCCAGACAACAACTTTTTTTAATTCAATTATTGAATAAATATTTGAAAAAACTGTATAAACATCAATTGTCTGCGCCACAGATTTAAAAAAATATATACTTGAACTTTATTGGATAAATAAAAACGTATTTTATTAACTAATAAAATTTTTTAAAAGATATATAACGAAAGTTTGAACTGACAGACGGAATTTAATAAAAGTTGTGTAAGTTAAGTGAGATTTTATATTTCTGGAAGAAAACCTCTTACGCTATTGTGTGTTATGCGCAACTTGTGTTTATCCGTGGGCTCAGATTAAGGTTATGTAAGTTTTTTTATGTACGTATTTGTATTGAAAAACAAAAACTCGCAGATCGTAATGGAGGAATATTATGACCATGATAGGTCCAAAATATATCCTACATAAATCCCATTTTTACTACTGCAAACAATCATTACATTTCCAAATTTATTAAACTTAACATTCCTTCTAAACATTTTTTTCCGAATAATAATTCCCGTGTTTAATTCGTTCTAGAGATTTCTAATACAACTTTCTATACTTGACGTATGTTTTCAGGTTACGAGAAAAACATCTGTTTCAACGTTTAACTCTGTATGAATAAAACTTTCGATACGACGAAACTAGGCTCCACGTTTTCTCATTTAAACGCTAATTCACTGAAAACTGTTTTAAATGTTAACATGCCAGATATATCAGGACGAAATGTAATCATGTGATGTCACATCTTTACAAATTTATGTTCACAACTTTATGTGATGTTCACAACTTTATCGAATGAAAGGTTGAACAATTTAAACCTATTCAATTACTCGTAGTTATTAAATAATTCAACAGTACAGTGATTTGAAGCTGCCCTTCGAAATACAACAACAAATCGAAATGAAGAGATGGTCAGACATGGTTTATAAATGTAGAATTGAAAATAAACAACACTTTCTTACCACAGGCATGTGACGTCATATTACTACAATGTATGGTTTAGGTTTTAATTTACTGAAAACCTAACCTAAGAGGTAAAATTAAACAGAAATATTCGTGTAGTTCTCACTATTTCCACACGATAGCGACACTTTTCAGGACCTAAACCAATACTTCCACTTTAAGTATTACCCAGCAGGAAAAAAACCAATACTTATATTTTTTATCCGACGCAATTTGCACTAGGTCAGTGCATAGTTCAATGCTGTGAGTTACGGACAAGACTGTTGCTCAGGTGTGCTGTGTTGGTGTGAGTCTGTGGTGTGGTGGTGTTCTGTGGTGTGTTATTGTTCACAGAGTAGTTGCTAAGTATGTGTTAAAATATATTATTCGGTCGTGAGTGTTTTGTCGTTTAGATTGTGTTGTGGATAGTTTTTGTATTGTTTGTATATCTCGTAGTTTACTGTTGTGTTTAGTTTGTTGCTTTTTTTATGTAGTATATGATATTTAGATTGGTGTCTATATTAGTGTATCTGTGTAGTGTGTTCTGTATGTTTATGGCGAGGTTTGATTTAGGTTGTTTTTTTTATGGCTTGTATGTGTTCTTTGTTTCGTGTGGTAAAGTTTCTCCCTGTTTGACCTATGTAAAAGCTGGGACAGCTGTTGCATAGTATTTTTTGCCTAGCGATACAAAAAGTGTAATTATTAAAAAAATTGTAATTATTATAACTGCAAGTTATAAAATTTCTTTATCTTACAACGGGCAGAACCTAACAAGCCACCAGACCTATCCGACATTTAGCCCCTTCTCATGAAATTCTCTTTATAATCAAAATAATTAAATATACATCCCCTGCATCTAATAACTATAAAGGCAAGACACCAATAAGGTTTCAGGTGAAGTAATTTCTACATATTTTGCTGCACCTATTCGTGTATATTTTTTTTACTATTCTATCAGGGCAACGAGTACTAGTAGGCCTACAACTCCATGTAATTATATTATACCAATTATTTTCAAATTAATCAAAGTACCAATTTGCTTATAGCAATGTACATTTTCCAAGTCCTGCGTAATTATTCACTATTCTGTTTAAAGTGGGACTCTAAATTCTTGGTCCGGGGCCTGTTATGGAAATTAATCATAACACCTAAACTGTTACAACATTAACGGGAAACTTTTCACATAAAACTCTAAACAATATCGAAAAACAATAAAATTTAAAAAGACTCTAAACAGGTCCTAATTGAAGTTGCTTGATGTGATCATCTTGAATTCACTGATTAAACTAATTTTAAAAATACTTAACTAAACGAATACGTAGTTGCTTACTTGCTGACGCGTTTCAAAACGCAGAGTAGAGGGTTAGCTTCGTAAAAGGAACGAATGTTTTGAAACGCGTCAGCAAGTAAGCAATTACGTGTTCACTTAATTAAGTATTTTTAAAATTAGGTCCCAATTGTTCCGAGACGCCGAGGATTCCTCACTGTTTTGAAGGAGTAGTTTTTACATAACTTTTATGACGGGCTTCTAGTTTGTATTTCGTTCAAAATGATAATGTAAAAGGAAGCCTGAAATTTGAAAAGTGTTTGATGTTTCTTAAGCAAATAATACATTAATTACACGTTGATATATAAAATATGTTCAAATACTGTCTCCGCATAGCTGAAGTTCCCAAAAGCTAATGCCCTCTATGTAATAAACATACAGATGCTTGACAACAACTTAAAGCAACTGTAGCGTAAATGTTTATATTAATTAAAACAACCTCTCACCACAAATTCAACAAATTTTATTTTAGCCATATGTACATTTCGACTACAAAGTAATCATCTTCAGAGGTATTTTTACAAATAACTAGCTAGTTATTTGTTAGTTAGTTTTTTGTAAAAATACCTCTGAAGATGATTACTTTGTAGTCGAAATGTACGTAAGGTTAAAATAAAATTTGTTGAATTTGTGGTGAGAGGTTGTTTTAATTAATATATACAGATACTTACAGTTCATTTCAGTAATGTGGAGAGGCTTGGTTAGACAACGGAGTGGGGAAAACCAAAGCCTGTACGGAATGCGGGGAGATACCGTGCAGTTACTAATGCACTAATTTTTGTAATATCCATTTGACTTTAGAGCTATGCTGTATAATTCAAAATGAAGATTTGTTAATGAGAGTGTTCGTAGGACGTTTAAATGATAAAGACGTGTTTATGTGGTGTGTACAATGAGCGCACCAAATGCATTTTTAATTTGATATAGTGTCGCACTCAATCAGCTAGAAAGGTAAGACGCACCGAGGAGGGAAGCGTGTTCCGTTCAGCTGAGACACTGTGTGTCCGCCTCCAGGCGAGTCGCCAATATAAAACCCCGTTTGCTTCACTCTGAAAACCACTTGCTAATGGTGGAAATTGTGGGAAATTTTTAAAAGAGTGTTTAATCCATTAAGCAACGCTATTCGTTATTCCTTGCGGTTCTAATTGCTATGAAAATTTATCGCCAAGATAAGAAACACAATTTGGAAAGACAAAGAGACTAAACGAAAGCTATAAGTCCTTTTAAGATACGGTTTGTTTGCCTCTTAAATTGTAAGTTTTGCGTCGGTAAAATTAGGCTTTTAAGAAAATGCGTACAAACAATGGTTTCATTTTGTAAGTAGTGTTTATCGTAGGAAACGTTAAGCCTGGAGCAATAAATCCCTAGATAACGAGCAGCGCCCGTAACCAATTTAGTTACAAGCTGTGAGCGTGGGTTATATTCTCTTGTCGGGCTGATTTAGGCAATGGGCAGTTTAGTGGAGCTTAGAAAGTATTTGTGAAGGAGTGTATCGGTTACTAAGACGTTCTATGGTGGGTTATATAAAGGATAAAGAGTTACGTTCTTAATGTAACAATCGAGACAAACAACGATAGATCACAGTGCTCTTTTTATGTTACTTTAAGGACAAAATATTCAAATGAGAGATATTCAATGCTATATTGAATTATATGTCTCATGTCATATAAATTACTATGTAAGGCTATGAAAACCTTTGTATCAGGAAGAAATAGTATCAAACGAGATTACATGGGGCGAGATTATATGTCATAGTTCTTCAAGTTCCCTATACCATTGAAGGATGGAGCGTAGATAATAACTCATTATAATATCTAGGTTTCTAATCAATAAATATTTAAGGAATTTCACCAAACGTTTAACCTTGCCGATGCTTTGAAATTTTAATAACCGTAAACGCAAACATCCGACAAAAAAAGTATTTCCTAAAACATTCTTTCACAAGAAACGTATAGTGCGGACCACGTAACAGTGCACTTGGCCTTGCTTGTACTACCACTTCTGAAAACATGTTACATATTCAGAATGTTCGATACATCTACTGCTTGTGCATCCGATATGTCTACAAATATTTTTAAAATGTTTGTTATTTCATACCGAAGCTAATTTATCTCATATCAACCGACCCATGCAAGTCAGTTTTTTTGACAGTCCTCATGTTTGTTGGACAGTCTTTATACTGACCACCCACCTCCCGTCTCGCCTATTGCGATCTCTCAAGGCCAAGTGCATGGTAACGTTATCCCCACTACTCACTAGAATTCAGCTTGTCTTTTATACATTCACATCACCATTAACAAAAGTGAAATTTTGATCTTTACAGTATTTAAACTTTTTCTCTGACTCTTATTGCTATTATCAAGACATTGCTAGCAAATCAAGTGATAGTTCAACATTAAATCTAAAATATCGATCGTACAACATCCACAGCACTGTCAGATTTGCTATGGTGTTATTAGTTTGTCGATCAGTCGGTTTATATTTTGTAGGTTAACCAATTGGACGTTTTCAGTTCGTTTTAAAAGCATATAAAAGTGTACATGCTTTTGATTTGGTAAAGGTATTTCCTTTTCGGAATGTACGCTCGAATATTTTCCTTAATATTAAAATTATATCGTATCATAATAGTATTACTAAATAACAACAGATAGAAGAAGTACTTCCTTTAGAGATATTGGCAGAATCTGGAGGATGGAAGATGCTATCTGAAACCCGTCAAAAATCCCTTCCCTCTCCAAATGGATATAATTATGTTTTTATTAATTTTAAATTTGTAAGTTTATTCACAAATTCAACAATTTAAAGTGAACAGTCAACAAACAAAGATTTGTCGATAGGATGGGGGGAGGGTGTGGCGATGCTAGACGATGTATTGCGGGGTGTGTTATCGGGGGAATACAATTTAGAGTTTACTTGACACGAAGTAGTAACGTGATTGGCGAAAGAGAGCCTTTATAAACTTTCTGAGTTTCAGACATCTTGACATATTTACACCCTTTTAGACTTATAAACATCAAGTGCCTTTGAATATTCAGTAATTGCTTCAATATGTGTTTTATATTGAAATAAAAGGTTTATATGTAAAAGCTTCAAGAATGTTAGATTCACTAAACTGCATTTAACTATCTACTGAAATGCAATATAAAATGAAATTCAACTCTTATGTTCTCTTTTCGTAAATAGGTTTTCAGGCTAATGAAAAGTTGAGATAGATCACTTTGTCCTGTGAATCCACTTTGTAACAGTTTTATATCTTTCAGTAACAGATTAGAAAGATCTAATTTGTTTTTGTACTTTTTTATTTTGCATTTTTGTTTTTCCTATTTGGCCTTTCGACCTTTTTTATTCGGCACACTTGACCTTTTCTATTTGAAACTTTTCACCATTCTTATTTGACATTTTTGTGCTTTATAATTTGTCATTTTTTGCATTTTTTATTTTGCCCTATTAATTTTTATTATTCGACAACTTTTATCTTTTCTATTTTGCAATTTTAGGCTTTTTCATTCGGCAATTTTTAATTTAAATAACTGTTGAGCTGTTTTATCTGGCACCTTTGAACTTTCTTATTTGGCACTTTAGAATATTTCTATTCGGCAATTTTGACCTTTTATATTCGGCACTGTTGAGCTGTTTTATCTGGCACTTTTGAACTTTCTTATTTGGCACTTTAGAATTTTTCTATTCGGCAATTTTGACCTTTTCTATTTGGCAATGTTAAGCTGTTTTATCTGGCACTTTTGAACTTTCTTATTTGGCACTTAAGAATTTTTCTATTCGGCAATTTTGACCTTTTCTATTTTGCACTGTTGAGCTGTTTTATCTGGCACTATTGAACTTTCTTATTTGGCACTTTATAATATTTCTATTCTGCAATTTTTGACCGTTTCTATTTGGCCCTGTTGAGCTGTTTTATCTGGCACTTTTGAACTTTCTTATTTGGCACTTTATAATATTTCTATTCTGCAATTTTTGACCGTTTCTATTTGGCACTGTTGAGCTGTTTTATCTGGCACTTTTGAACTTTCTTATTTGGCACTTTATAATATTTCTATTCTGCAATTTTTGACCGTTTCTATTTGGCCCTGTTGAGCTGTTTTATCTGGCACTTTTGAACTTTCTTATTTGGCACTTTATAATATTTCTATTCGGCAATTTTTGACCGTTTCTATTTGGCACTGTTGAGCTGTTTTATCTGGCACTTTTGAACTTTCTTATTTGGCACTTTATAATATTTCTATTCGGCAATTTTGACCTTTTCTATTTGGCACTGTTGAGCTGTTTTATCTGGCACTATTGAACTTTCTTATTTGGCACTTTATAATATTTCTATTCTGCAATTTTTGACCGTTTCTATTTGGCCCTGTTGAGCTGTTTTATCTGGCACTTTTGAACTTTCTTATTTGGCACTTTATAATATTTCTATTCGGCAATTTTTGACCGTTTCTATTTGGCACTGTTGAGCTGTTTTATCTGGCACTTTTGAACTTTCTTATTTGGCACTTTATAATATTTCTATTCGGCAATTTTGACCTTTTCTATTTGGCACTGTTGAGCTGTTTTATCTGGCACTTTTGAACTTTCTTATTTGGCACTTTAGAATTTTTCTATTCGGCAATTTTGACCTTTTATATTCGGCACTGTTGAGCTGTTTTATCTGGCACTTTTGAACTTTCTTATTTGGCACTTTAGAATTTTTCTATTCGGCAATTTTGACCTTTTCTATTTGGCAATGTTAAGCTGTTTTATCTGGCACCTTTGAACTTTCTTATTTGGCACTTTAGAATATTTCTATTCGGCAATTTTGACCTTTTATATTCGGCACTGTTGAGCTGTTTTATCTGGCACTTTTGAACTTTCTTATTTGGCACTTTAGAATTTTTCTATTCGGCAATTTTGACCTTTTCTATTTGGCAATGTTGAGCTGTTTTATCTGGCACTTTTGAACTTTCTTATTTGGCACTTTATAATATTTCTATTCGGCAATTTTGACCTTTTCTATTTGGCACTGTTGAGCTGTTTTATCTGGCACTTTTGAACTTTCTTATTTGGCACTTTAGAATTTTTCTATTCGGCAATTTTGACCTTTTCTATTTGGCAATGTTAAGCTGTTTTATCTGGCACCTTTGAACTTTCTTATTTGGCACTTTAGAATATTTCTATTCGGCAATTTTGACCTTTTATATTCGGCACTGTTGAGCTGTTTTATCTGGCACTTTTGAACTTTCTTATTTGGCACTTTAGAATTTTTCTATTCGGCAATTTTGACCTTTTCTATTTGGCAATGTTAAGCTGTTTTATCTGGCACTTTTGAACTTTCTTATTTGGCACTTAAGAATTTTTCTATTCGGCAATTTTGACCTTTTCTATTTGGCACTGTTGAGCTGTTTTATCTGGCACTATTGAACTTTCTTATTTGGCACTTTATAATATTTCTATTCTGCAATTTTTGACCGTTTCTATTTGGCCCTGTTGAGCTGTTTTATCTGGCACTTTTGAACTTTCTTATTTGGCACTTTATAATATTTCTATTCGGCAATTTTTGACCGTTTCTATTTGGCACTGTTGAGCTGTTTTATCTGGCACTTTTGAACTTTCTTATTTGGCACTTTATAATATTTCTATTCGGCAATTTTGACCTTTTCTATTTGGCACTGTTGAGCTGTTTTATCTGGCACTTTTGAACTTTTTTATTTGGCACTTTATAATATTTCTATTCGGCAATTTTTGACCGTTTCTATTTGGCACTGTTGAGCTGTTTTATCTGGCTCACTTTTGAACTTTCATATTTGTATCTTGTGACGTCATAATATTTGTAATTTTAAAAACATCAAAAATGTAAATAATTTTGTTTAATAACGCGCAGTCATTGACTGACCCTTTTTTCTACACTTTGGACCATTTTTAAGTATTTATTTTAGTTATTAACCAAATTAATTTTGACGTCAAAGTAATAATAATGGGGTGCTTTCCCTAAGCATTTACTACTTCCCATGAACTCTGAAAGAGCATCATGAATTTTAGATTTAAGGTTTAGTATAGTATATCACAAGACTTCCAGGGCGATAAAAATATAATTTCCCCAATTAGACCACGCAGAGACCCAAAATATATTTCTAAATTTTCTGCTTTATAGCAAAGCCTCCTACACATACCAATACACACGTTCTGCCAACAATTACTCACCTTCATGATCTCGTTGCCTTCCGACGAGGCTTTGCAAGGCATCAGAAAGTCCCGTCTCTCGGGAGCACTACCTGATCCACGATCCGCCTCTGCTAAATCCCAACTGTATAAACTTAGGAATCTTGTTGATTTATCTTACACTGCACTTTTACAAGATACGTAGAACAAGAGGTTTTCCTTGTGGAAGCTTTACATCTAAACTAATATCGCCGAGTTAGTTCTAAAGTTTTAAAGTATAAAACATAATACATTAAGAAACCAATATGGTGCTGTAAAAACTAGGAATTTCGCAACACACTTATAACTTTGTGTTTCATGCGCGGTTGTAGGAAATCGATATTTTATTTCGCTGCCACTGTAATTCACATTTGCTTTGAGAACACAATTAATATAATGTGAACATTTAAAATTGATAAAACGCTTCTCTTTTTAAAGTTTCACAAAAATTAAGCAGTCTTACCTACTCCAACATTACTGTCTCCACTTGAGAGTTGTAAGATGTTTAGAAATAGTGAGACTCAGAGCAAACCCTATTGAGAACTCTTCAATTCACTGCAGAAACAAAAGACAACTTCATCGAAGTGCAACATTTTCC
Organism: Prosapia bicincta; assembly: GCA_036971475.1. NCBI lineage: Eukaryota > Metazoa > Arthropoda > Insecta > Hemiptera > Cercopidae > Prosapia > Prosapia bicincta. Next base: position 101,005,862 of record JBAIZL010000006.1, on the reverse strand, counting down.
AATTTCCTCGACCGATAGCGCTGAAAGAACGTGACGTATTGGATTTTACTTTGAAGTGAAACTGTTACGGTTTCACTGACGTCATTAGATTCTTTTACATACAAAGAGAAATATCCTCGGGGTAGTTGTTCAGTGGCTGACGGGACTAGTTCCAGCCTAGAAGAGATTGGAATTGCGCCAGTTTAATAATAACGTCACTGAGGCACATTTTGCTAATTGATTGTTCACTTTGTAATATTAGAGGGGTAAGGGGATGACGCGAAAGAGGGGAAGTGCTTGTATCATAAATATTAACACATGCAAATATGAAATTTATATATGGAGAAATATTTATTATATATAACAAAATATTAGAAATATATATATATATATAAATTATGTAATTATATTATTTAGAGTATTAGGGAATTGAATATAGGTTGATTTTAGTAGCATAGTTGTGCTAATTTTACAGTTACAACTACATTTCAGTGTTTAGGCGGTGTGTATTTATTAAGAATGACGGAACGTTTGATAAAAATGGATGTAAAATGAAAATTTTTATTTAATTATTCATTATGGTTTTTTAGGATAAAATTAAAAGTACAACACCCTTGACCGTTACTATACATAAAAAGCATGGTTCTATGGTTCTAATACGACACCTACTTGAGAGAGGATAACTATTTTTTGTTAGTAGATACTGTCCTGCCAGTTCTGCATGCCAACGAACAAGCACAATGATTCCGCATGTTCTAGGTAGAGTATCTAAAGGATAATGTTCGATAGCTCTAGATGAGCAATGTATGCGATATTTCTGGGCATACGTATTTATTTCTTAACGAAATGTTGAAAATGATATTCGAGTTGAAAGGAAACTTTTAGTCAGAAATGTTTAAGGGATGTAAACAAAAACGGGAACAAAATTATCGTCCAGGCTTTTTAGGATACAATTAAAACCTTAATACATTGAACCATTCTACCAGACAATATAAGTTATAAGACAGTCTTAAAATAATACAGTATTTCTATAACAAAGATTGATTACACTACCTTACTAAAGTGGTACAGTCATGCACATAAATACTTTCAGCTCGACAGAGACGAACTTGCTCTGTAACATGTAGTGCTGCGGAATATATGGGTTAAGCGGTAATCCATCGAAATAAAGGAATTATAAATGATCTACGACTATGAGAATATTGTAGCATTATAACAATGAACGCTACTAATTGAAATACACACACATTCTCTCTCTCTCTCTCTCTCTCTCTCACACACACACACACACACACACACACACACACACACACACACACACACACACACACACACACACACACACACACACACACACATACACATACACACACACACACACACACACACACACACACACACACACACATTCACACACACAAACATACGCACTCTCTCTCTCTCATACACATACACACACACTCACACTCACACCAACATGCCCACGCACACACGCACACACACACACACGCACACACTCACACACACACACACACTCACACTCACACGCACACACACACACTCACACTCACACTCACATGCTCACACACACTCACACACACACACACACACACACACACACACACACACACACACACTCACATACACTCATACACACACACACACACACACACACACACACATTCACAAAGAAACCTACGCACTCTCTTTCTCTCTCTCACACACACACACACACACATGTTTATATACACCTATATCTTAATTTATTTAAAAGACTTGTGTTTTGGTGCGTGTTTTAAACTTCTTTTCTCCAAGTGTTCAGTTGAACGCTTCTTTGTCCCCCCCCCCATACAATATTCCTGCGTTTGAATTTACCTTATATTCACAGTTAAACCTCGCCATATATATGAAATGGGATTAAACTGGAAAGAGAGTCGTAAATTATAACAATAAATGATAACATATGTAGTTAAAAGATATTTAATAAGATATACTGTTTGAATATACAACACAGTTAATGCTAAATTTATAACACAATTACGTTCCTAACCAAGTGTTTATTGTATTCGTGACATATTTGAATGTAACAAATCTATTGATGCGGTTAGAAAAGTACGAATAATAACCTGAACGCTTCTAGGAAACACGTGACAGGAAACGGAAGTAAAGAATAGGGAGAAAAAGGTACAAAAATATTATGTAACAATTTTCATTTGTCCATTATATTGTTAAAATATCAAATAGGACGTCATTTGTTTTATTAAATGAATTGAAACAATTAAGGCTGTAATATTTTACACAATATCGTACATGCTTTATAAAAAATATATATACACGTAAATGTAAAATACATACAATATATATAAATGTCAGGCTTATTTATTTTAAACCTATTTTACCGACGTTAAAAAGTCATTTTAAAACGCCCAAACCACCCTATCCGAGTGCTTATAATTGCCTGCTTCTGTTTGTCTACGCAAATTGTTTTTCTTATCTTCACAATAAATATTTGTAATTAGAAGTGTGTTTGAGGAAGAATAAATAGCGTTGACTAGAGGCTTATATTTACCTTTTTAAATATAATCCCCACTATCGCTCCTTTCGGAGCTTTTCGCGACAGATAATTGCCTGGAGACGCTTCTGTTGCCTTAACTTACAGAGGACGTAACTCTTCTCAAGAGAAACCCCTCCAGCGGGTTGCGTGGGACACTTTATCAAATTGAATAAGGTTTCGCGACCATATTCCTGTCATCATAACCTTCAACGTGTAACAAAACTTTATTCAGCCTAGGGTGGGAAGGGGGTGATTTTGTAGCACCGCTTAAGAGCAAATGGGTTTTCAATTGCAAATATTGGTTGTAACGTCATAAAACATTCATTTCACTCTCAGTAAACACTGGTTTTGTGAACCCAACGGGCTTTGTGTATTAAGGATTATATATTTTAGTAACCAAATCTAACTTACAATCTTATAAGTTGTTTTCAACCTGTTCCTTATTTAAACTTACTGTAAACAACTTATTTTTATAAAACATCGGCTTTTACTCATCCATACAAACAGTTTAAATGTTCTAAATAAATTTTTACTTCAACATTTCGTTAAAGATTTTATAATGTTAATCTTGTACTTTCATATTTAAATTTAATCAATTTATCAGAAATAACAAATAAATATTTCTAGCCTATAAATATATTTAATGAAATAATACAATATATGGGCCCTGCATTAAAAAAACATAACCTATAAAGGGTGAGAAAAAACATAACTTATAAATAGGGAGAAGAACAGAACCTATAAATAGAGTAGAAAACATAACCTATAAATGTAGAGGAGAAACATGACCTATAAATGTAGAGGAGAAACATGACCTATGAATGTAGAGAAGTAACATAACCTATATATGGTGAGAGAAAACATAACCTATAAACTGGGACAAGAAGCATAACCTATAAAAGCAGAGAAAACATAACCTATAAATGTAGAGAAGAAGCATGATCTATGAATGGAAGGGAAACATAACCTATAAATATAGAGAAGTAACATAACCTATATATGGTGAGAGAAAACATAACCTATAAACTGAGAGAAGAAACATAACCTATAAAGGCAGAGAAAACATAACCTATAAATGGAGAGAGAAAACAGATGTATAAAATAGTATATTGCGTAAACTGTTTTAATCGGATTGGAGAATTTGAAGTGTAATTCTAGCGGTGAGGATAATTTCTGATGTATAACGTAGCACTCAGCTTTTCTCTAATGTACAAAGGTGTGTAAGTTACATTAATCTTACCTGTTACTTCTACAAATAATTATATGGACATAAAATTAAATAAATTGGTATAAATTATTCTTCTGTTGTATTTAAATATGTATGTAAGTTTTTGTGTGTAATTTTAACTCTAAAAACCACAATGTTCTCACAATGACTATAAACGTTAGAGACAGTTAAATAATAGGGTTATTCAATTGCTTGATGAACTGTGTGAAAAGATTATATGAACATTCAAGTGTAATTCATGGTTAAAAAAAATGGTTATTAATATTAAAATAAATAACGAAAATTCAATGGAATTTAAGTAAAAATTGTATAATATCTTGGAAAAGCAAATTTTCATTTAATTAATATAAGTTAGAACAAAAAATGGTTAAAATTATTATAACTATCCTGTGGTAAATCAACTAAATAAAATTTCTCAGATTTTTCCAAGCAGCAACAAGAGTAAAATTAAACAATTCAATGAAACTAGCAAAAAGATTCTTAAGAAATATTCTTGCAATAGAAAAGTAATAGGAAAATTTACAGTTAAAAATGTATAAGGTACATATTATAACATAAATGAGTTTGAACATTTTGGTTGCTTTTTTAAACAAAGTCCAGGGATTTATCCACTGGCAGATCACGCTCGACACACCACAGGTACCAGGATATGGTAAGTCGGGTGAATTCATATTTTTACCGCTGTCGAGCTAGCGCATTTTGGCCCTGCAATGTCCACCATCACCAGGTCCAGCTAAGCGAATAACGCGTAAATGTGGTCACGTTGTTGGTAGGGTGTGGAACATTCTCCCTGAGAAAGGTACAAGGTTTGGCCGCGGCAGTACAGACGTGTATGATGCATGCGTGAAAGTTACATATTTTTGCATTGGATTTTACACTGTCAGACCCAAATATTTAATCACCCATTTGTTATATTTCAGTCGTTACATCGTCGTACCGAGATAAGTTTCTACAAGTTTCAATATTTAGTCGCAATAATGAATGCAATTCAAAGATGACAAATTGGTAAATACAATTGTAACTTATTTGTTAACAAGAAAAGATTTTTTTCAATGTTACTAAAACAATATTTGCATCATTCATAAGTTAGCCTTAAGAACCTAGCCTAATTTGCAAAACCAACGAACATAAAGCTTCTGACAACTGTGAAATTGCTCTTTCCAAATGACGTCACGGGATACATTATTTATTGGTTTCATCAGTACATCTATGATATATGTTTTTGCCTTCATCTTTATGAAAACACACCGGTGCTCACATAATAAATACATACGTTATATGAATAAATACATAAATAACGGTGTGTGATGTGTGTTCCGCATAGTTAGAGTACGATATTTGGGTTGCGTTGTGAGCAGATTATTAAATAATCTGTATTTTTCAAATGACAATAAGGTTAATTGTGGTTAGGTTAGATTAGATTGGATTAAGTGTTGTTAGGTTACGTTAGGTTAGCATAGTTTAGGTTAGGTTGAGTCGTGCCCCTGGATCTTCGTGAACTCTAGGGCTTTAAGTTGTGATGACGAAGCTAGGTTAGGTTAGGTTAGCATAGGTTAGGTTAGGTTGAGTCGTGCCCCTGCATCTACGTGAACTCTAGGGCTTTAAGTTGTGATGACGAAGCTAGGTTAGGTTAGCATAGGTTAGGTTAGGTTGAGTCGAGCCTCTGCATCTCCGTGAACTCTACGGCTTTAAGTTGTGGTGACGAAGCTAGGTTACGTTAGGTTAGGTTAGGTTAGGTTAGGTTAGGTTAGGTTGAGTCGTGCCACTGCATCTACGTGAACTCTCGGGCTTTAAGTTGTGATGACAAAGCTAGGTTAGGTTAGGTTAGCATAGGTTAGGTTAGGTTGAGTCGTGGCACTGCATCTACGTGAACTCTAGGGCTTTAAGTTGTGATGACAAAGCTAGGTTAGGTTAGGTTAGCATAGTTTAGGTTAGGTTGAGTCGTGCCCCTGCATCTACGTGAACTCTAGAGCTTCAAGTTGTGATGACAAAGCTAGGTTAGGTTAGGTTAGCATAGGTTAGGTTAGGTTGAGTCGTGCCCCTGCATCTCTGTGAACTCTAGGTCTTTAAGTTGTGATGATGAAGCTAGGTTAGGTTAGCATAGGTTAGGTTAGGTTGAGTCGTGCCCCTGCATGTCTGTGAACTCTAGGTCTTTAAGTTGTGATGACGAAGCTAGGTTAGGTTAGCATAGGTTAGGTTAGGTTGAGTCGTGCCACTGCATCTCCGAGAACTCTAGGGCTTCAAGTTGTGATGACGAAGCTAGGTTAGGTTAGCATAGGTTAGGTTAGGTTGAGTCGTGCCACTGCATCTCCGAGAACTCTAGGGCTTCAAGTTGTGATGACGAAGCTAGGTTAGGTTAGCATAGTTTAGGTTAGGTTGAGTCGTGCCACTGCATCTCCGAGAACTCTAGGGCTTCAAGTTGTGATGACGAAGCTAGGTTAGGTTAGCATAGGTTAGGTTAGGTTGAGTCGTGCCACTGCATCTCCGAGAACTCTAGGGCTTCAAGTTGTGATGACGAAGCTAGGTTAGGTTAGCATAGGTTAGGTTAGGTTGAGTCGTGCCACTGCATCTCCGAGAACTCTAGGGCTTCAAGTTGTGATGACGAAGCTAGGTTAGGTTAGCATAGGTTAGGTTAGGTTGAGTCGTGCCACTGCATCTCCGAGAACTCTAGGGCTTCAAGTTGTGATGACGAAGCTAGGTTAGGTTAGGTTGAGTCGTGCCACTGCATCTCCGTGAACTCTACGGCTTCAAATTGTGATGACGAAGCCAGATTAGGTTAGGTTAGCATAGGTTAGGTTAGGTTGAGTCGTGCCACTGCATCTCCATGAACTCTAGAGCTTCAAGTTGTGATGACGAAGCCAGAGAAACAGAAAGGGATTACTTTCAGAAATGTGATATATTTTCGGTTGGTTTGTACTTAACGATAACGCCTTCTCTTGCGCACAGTATAAAGCTATGGTAACTTGAATACATACGGAAAAGGTGAACGAGTTTTAATATTAAAAATGTATTATAGGTTTGAACTGTGTGATATTCGAGACTTAGACGCTGGTATAAACACGTCGACGGGCACTGTGTTATGCTGAGAGACATATTTGGTGAAAGTTCCTTCTTAAACGTAACAATTTAATGAAATATATAAATATATAAGATATTTTATAAAGTACTGCTTGCATAATTTGTTGAAATTATTTCCAAAGTAACTGTAATTCCTACAAGTTATCAGCAATATTCAATGATACCGCCAAGTCAGCTGATTTTATTATCTCTTCAGATCTATACTGTAGAGACGAAATTTTAGTCAGAAAGGAATCAATTTGAAATTGCATCTCAAAACAAAATTTCTGTAAATATTATGTAGCTTCTGGTCAGTAATAATTTACAAAACTTTTACAACTTGACAGTTTTTACTACTGAATAATTAAAATTTTCTTAGTGTCTGTTTTTTTAAACTTTATTTTCATTGATCCTACAAAAAGAAATTTACTGCATTTATCAATTCACGACTTGAAAATAAACACTTTAAACAAAAGCTCAACTAAAAAAAAAAAAAAAAAAAAAATGTTCTGCAAACATATCTTTCGTAGAAGACAAAACATTAAAAGTGGATTCATGGGTTATAGGTTGCACTTGTATTTGATGGAAACGTTTTCACTGGTCCAAATATTAGCTTACTGTATCCCCGAACAACGGCCTGGCTAAGGAAAATGTACTTCCAACGAACACGTAAAGACTTCCAGCTAGAAGTAAAGGTAATTGCAGCTTTGACAAAACCAATATTTAAAACCAAATTATTAATAACGTCACTGAGGCACTTTTTGCTAATTGCTTGTTCACTTTGTAATATTAGAGGGGTAAGGGGATGACGCGAAAGAGGGGGAGTGCTTGTATCATAAATATTAACACAGACAATACAAATATGAAAACTTATAAATGGAAAAATATTTATTACATATAAAGAAATATTACAAATATTTATATATATATATATATATATATATATATATATATATTTAATTTATTAATATTATTTAGGGTATTAGTAGGGAATTAAATATAAGTTGGTTTTACTAGCATAGTTGTGCTAATTTTACAATTATATTACAGGGTTAAGGAGGTGTATATTTATTAATAATGAACCAGCACGGGCAGAATCGTTTAAAAACAAAACGGATGTAAAACAAAAAAATTTAAATAATTATTTATTGTGTTTTTTTTCTTTTGATAAAATAAAAAGTGCAACACAATGATCTAGTCTATGCATAAAAATCATTGTGTAATTCCAAAACGGAAGTAATTTTTACAGTAGAAATCGACTTGCAGCTGGGAGCAAAAGTAATTGGAGCTTTCACAAAACCAATATTAACAACAACACATTTACAACATATAGAAAACAAACTCATCGCATAGATTGAAAGTAGATTTGGTTTAAAAGTAAATAATAAAACCACACCAAACAGAGGATATTGCTGTTTTTCGCCCTCGGTTTGAATATTCACATGAAAAGAGCCCCCAGTTGGCAATAGGTAGGTGGCATTTTATTACTTTTTAGTAAACGTGATGAGGCTGTCTACCAAAGAGACAACAAAATGGTTCTATTTCAATCGTTTAGTTCGGATTTCTTACTCTCTTTGATTTTATTTTATTTATTCACATTTTTGAAAACTAAATAGAAAGTAGTACTTAACATTTAGATTATCTTTCTAATTACAACAAAATAACAAGAAAGCTGTTCCGTTGTTAACAAGAATATAAATGGAACAATGTTTCAAATAAGATTTCTAAAAATCCTGCTCAAGCTCAGCTACGAGCTCCTTGGTACGAGCTATTCCGCGGGGAAATCACACACCAGCTGGACGAGTACATTGTTGGGACGAGCGGCGATCAACCTCAGAGTTTTACAAACTATTAGACTTATTGCATGGCCACAATGTGTTGGACATGAAATGGCTTTGCTCAGAACAATCCTGATAAAACTCATTTTATTAAAGAGAAAGTCTATTGTATATTCCGTGATTTTGTAATATATGTGTAAGTGGACTCACTATCGGGTAAAGAGGAACGATATTTATATGTTATTAGAAGAAGACACTTCTATTTTGTGTTAAAGAGTGTGCATTTTAAAGGAATTGACCCAAAGAGGTTGATGGTTTAGATTTTCATATAAGAAATTGGATCAAGGACTCACAGTTAAGTCACTGAATAGTCTGTTCTCTCGCGTTCCCTCTGCAACTTTCTCATTGACTTTTTTAATGAGATGAGCATAAGTGTCCCAGCATCCTTAGCAGTTTTCCTCTCATTATCAAGTAATAAAAACAACAAAATTATAAATCAAATCCTACAATTTCATTTAATTTATTCTATGAAATAAATATATTTAATTTAAATAAACATAACCTATGCGTTGAAACAGCCGTTAACGTAAACCTGTAACATAAAATCAGCTGTTTTAAGAAATCATATGTTATTACTCTATTTAAGCCAAGTGGGTCAAAAACCTATATTGTATACCTTGCTTCTATTGTGAAAAGATTCGTCCCATATAAAAGTAAAATGAATTCATTAATAAATTTACCTAATTAAATAATATTTGAAGTCAAGTGTATTAACATCAATTGTCATGCATTTTAAAATCAAATTAATGGTTTTAAACTTGAGTGGATGAATAAAAAGTATTTTCATAACAATCGAAAATATGAATTTATATATATATATATATATATATATATATATATATATATATATATATATATATCACTTTCACTTATGTACTTAAACAAGAATCTTACTTGGTATTTATGCGGGTATTTTCAAAGACAGGTTAGTGTCTCCATCCTCGGGCATACTCGTTATCCCGTGAGTATGCCCGAGGATGGAGACACTAACCAGTCTTTGAAAGTACTCGCATAAATACCAAGTAAGATTTTTGTTTAAGTACATAAGTGAAAGTGATAAGCGTATACAAGAAAACAGTGTTGCATAATCTACAAATATATATATATATATATATATATATATATATATATATATATATATTAAATATGGTGATATGTTTTCTTGTAATATAGTTAGTAAATTAAAAATATTTCAAACACAATTATACTTTTAATACATATTTATTCAAAGCTTTTCACCGATAAAACAGTACCAGCATCTTCAGGAAAAATAATAATTTTAGAGTAATTTTAGAATAATAATTAATGTAATAGTTTTGGTAATCTAAGATTTTGTTACATAATTATTTTTCCTGAAGATGCTGGTACTGTTTTATCGGTGAAAAGCGTTGAATATATGTGTATTAAAAGTATTCTTGTTTTTGAAATATTTTTAATGTATTATATATATATATATATATATATATATATATATATATATATATATATATATATATAAGAAGTGTGTGAACTAATAGAAGGAATTGAAAAATCAATAGAAATTTTATGGTATATAATTTTTGGTATAGTTATTCTTATGTTTATAGGTACTTTTCAAATATTCATAAGAGATTTGAAAAGTTAGTTTAGAGTAAATACGTTACTTGGACAAGTTTATAGTGGGTATTTGTCGCGGTCTGGTGTGTTTCTTTTCCTACAACGTAAAATAACGCATTTATCTAGTGGGTACGTGACTCATTAAACAGCTACGGGCAAGAAATGAAATCTCTATTTAAAGTTCCCAACCTTGTTTAAATGAAATGTTATTGTTTTGTTTAAATTTATACACTCTAGATATTGGTTCCTTCCCAAGTGACGCGTTTACATATTATATACGAAAATACAATATTACGTGTTTCGTAACACGTTGCCGTTACATCCAGGGTGGTTGCATTACAAAACTTGAGAATTGCGTCTAAACAACGTACAGGGACCATTCTCACAGAATTGCGTCTAAACAACGTACAGGGACCATTCCCACATGATTTAAACCAGTCACTGGGCGAAGGAGTGGGAGCGACGGGCATTCCGAGTAGTCGTTAGGTCTTTAGATACCAGTATGATTGTAACCTGATGATGCTAACAATGTTAGCGAAATGTACAACAAAGGTATTTAAATATTTGTAGTAAGGGTTATTGTTGTTTAATTATTTCTTGAGTTTAAAAATAAAATATAAAAAACTAATTATTACTCTTTGAGTATTGCTGGCTCCATAGTGAAAACCTTGTGTCAACATGAGGGGAATGTTTTACTTTCAATTTATTTGCAATTCAAAACCTAGCCTTTTAGACTATTTTTTGTGTTTTAGAGTTTTAATTTTAGACGAAAGATTTTTAGGCTGTTGACTTTTTTTTACTCAATTTCTATACGGTTTTCTATGAACAATCTCATTCGAACCTGTTTAGAAAACGGTTAATTTAAACAATATTGTAAATTTCTGTTCAATTGTATCTACCCCATGAAAGGAATAAAGATAGATCTGAACTATAATGATATACGATAATTCACACAGATCTATTAACCGAAGATAATTTTAAATATAACTTACATTATCGAACAATATGAGTTGTACATAACACTGGTTTTTTATAGATGCAAAGACTTTTACCTTATTATTTGGTTAATAACAGTGACGTTTTTATATAAACAAATTTTCATCTTGAGATGATTTCTATATTGCGTAAATGAAGCAATAAGAAATCAAGTGAGATGTTCACAGCTTTCTACATCTACTGTCTGACGTGAATCGACAAACTATTCTGTATGCATTGGTTTACGTCAGTTTCATTTCAAAGCCTGTTGATTTAGATAACGTCTTGTGTAGAACCTAGTTTCTACTAGAAATGTGAATAGTTTGGAAAAGTACTTCCAAACCTGAAGCTGGATGAATGGATGTTTTTAATTATTGTCATAGTTTCGTGCAAACTTTATTCTGGATAAATGCTTCTATGGACTATTCAATGTTCTTAAAGACTATTATGATTACAAAGGTATGATTTCTTTATTATTTTACTCATAAGATTTGATACTTTTCATAAATTTTAATTAAACTAAACTATTTAAAAACTGAGATAATAACTGAGATTTAAAAACAGATAATAGATTGTCCTCTGTTTATAAGGCTGAGCAAACGTTGTGGCGCTGGAGTATGCAGAGCATTGCTGTTTAGAAGTTGAATAGTTCCCTTGTACAAGCTCTGACGCTTCGTACGACTGAAGGCTTGACACATTTTCGTATTAAATTGCCGTCGCGCAGACATCAAGTGCCATTGAATGTCTTGTGATGCGTTAACGCCTTTGTGCATGATCTCTTATAGAGTAAACTCACAAAATTTCATGCTAAGACAGACACTAGATGTACAAAATCCGACATAAAGTATTCTCCAGTTTAGATCCTTAAATCCAGCTTATTTCCTTAACATATGTTGAGTTTTAGATCAATACGCGTTATGACGTGATTCTTTCCTCCAATTTGTAGCCATTTTCATATCTGATATTTTAACTAATCAAAGTTTTTATTTTCAAAAATTTTTAGTTATTGATCAATAGAATTTATTTGCAGTACATTTATTGTCCCAGCTTGTTTCTAAACCCTTTCGGCCGTTTGTAAATGTTAAGCCAGTTAGGAAACAGACACGTGGCTCCTAAGTTAACTAGTAGAAGGATGGACTGAGTGACCATTCTTCTGTAGCTAGAAGATAAAATCGAGCGCGCGCGCGCGTCTCCTAAGAGACAGCGATCTAATTGATACGGAAGTGGAAATGTTTGTTGACCTCTCACGACAGGCAACTCTTAATAAAACTGACAAACCTACCCAAAAACCGATCAAAAATAAGAAATGCTGCACCCTAGATGTTCACTTGCTAGTGAAGAAGAAAAGGAGTGTTCGACGGCGATGGTATCAGAGTCGTGATCCAGCTGAGTCGTCTCTACAACGAGCAACGAGACACGCTGCGGCATGTCAAGAATGATGATGTCAGCAGCTACCAGCAGAGTCTGTCGACAGTTACAGGAAACTACTACATCTTGTGGTAAGCCACAAGTTCATACAAGAAGCCAAAAACTCAAAAGCCACTAACTAGAGGGACAGAGGGGTGAAATCTGACCAAGAAGCAGCAGAAATCTTTGTGGACAACCTGGTACCCTTTACCAAGACAGGCTGCCATGAAATATACCAGAGAAAAGACTGCATGGGAATAGATGACTAATACTCTAATAGTTCGATATATCATCTTCAAAGTACTTCAGGAGTACTTATCAAAGGTTCCAACCAAGAAAGCCGCCGGTTTATATCTAATCATCAGACAAATAAAAAAGAAGTTGTAACACAAGGCTGTATTGGAAGATCTCCATCTGGTTATTGCGTGCTTTCGACTAAAATTCGGCTCGAAGAGGATGGAAAGTAGCCAAAATACTAATGATTGCAAGGCCAAGAAAACAACCGAATGACAAAAGACGTCCGATATCGTTGCTTCCTGTGATGTAAAACGTTTAATAAGGGATTGCTGATGAAGCGACAATAACCAACAATTGAAGAGCGGTGTTTGGACCGATACGGCTTCCGGAGAATTACAAAAAATATCGAAGAAAACGTTTAGAAGAAGTTTCACGCTATGCTCTGGAGTCTTTCTCGACGTCCCCGGGCATTTGTCCGTGTCTGGCTCGCTGAGCTGCTGTTCGTCGCAACCTTCCAGATGCATTTCACAAGTCCTACTCGGCATAAAAACATTGCCCGCTTAAAAACGTAGTAAGTACTCCAGTTTCAAGGACATCTAGGCAGACGTGCCTCGGGGTAGTGTCCTTGGCCCGATGCTTTAGGCTACCTTCGCAGATGACACCACTATATTGTCCATCACACAAAACGAGGAAAACGCAACAGCTAAATTGCACCAAACTCTGGACATCGTCGGCAACTGGACCAGCTAATCGCGCATAAAGCTTAATGAAAGCAATTCTGCTCATGGTATATTTACCAATAAGAAAGAGAACCTAAAACTGGCCTCATTCTAATAGGCAACTCGTCCCTTATTTCAAAGAGGTGAATTACCCAGGTCTAACTTTTGACGCTAATCTGAAATGGACATTTAACGTGACGGAAAAAAGAGAAAAAGACTGGAGATTCTGTATAAAAGCCTACCCTGGCTCATGAGTCAGTACACTACATTGAGCCCTTGCAATATATTGTTGGTATACGAGCAAATGCTCAAACCTTTATTGACATACGGATTGCCAGGGGATCTGTAACTTATCTAGCGTTTACAAAATAGAGTTTTGAGAGCCACAATGAGGGCTCCATGATACGTCCGAAACTGTGTCATACATAGAGACCTCAAGATGAAGAGTGTGAGACAGGAGGCCGCCGCTGCAGCAATGAATTACTTCGAGTGGCTCCAGCAACACAAGATCGCTACAGTACTACGAGTGGATCACAGGTTGCCAGTGCGAATACCTTAGCGAACTAAGCCTTTGGATAGTTCCAAAGCAACATTTACTGCATCATCAGCCGTACTAAAAGTCGGTGTAGTTCACTGGAACGAGCCTGACAAACTGACATTTCAACCGCCTTCAGAATGGAAGGTACTAGATAAGACTCGTTTTAGTAGCAGAAAGAAAGAAGTTGGCAAACAGTAATTTTTGTAACTGAATATGATTAGAATATTATAACTCTTTACTTATATAATATAATACAACTACTATAATATATAATTGTTTACGTTGAAGGTTAAGAGGACAGCAGAAATTCCTCACTTACACAAGTAACGGTGTATTATCCGTAGCAATTTGATTGAAATTAATTTTAAGGGAATGCTAAAATAACAGACGGCTGTAGGACCAAGCCACAATATAGCAAAGGTATAGATCAAATAAAGAAGACTATCTTAAAAACTTGCGTTGCACCAACCAAAAATCCATAAAGTAGATGGAGTCGATGGAACCAAAGGAAGACTGCAAGAACCTTGTAATAAAGCCTGGAGGTGTAAGCATTACCAGGTTTTAGGTGGTGGTTCCCAAAATTTGTAAGTTATATCAACTTTTTTAAATTCTCATTTTCATGCATTAAATTTTTCATAATTAAAAAAAAAGTCTTTTACTAAATTTTACTTAGAAGTTGATTTTATAATCAAACAAAACAATTTTGAATAATTTCTCTTGTCAATATCTTGTAAAAACTGTGAATTATTAATAACGTTTGTAAATTAAATTATATTTTATGCAGGGACACAAATCATGTGACTGTTTTAAGTTACTAAGAAAATCAATATAATGTCAAAATTTTCGAAAACTGAAAAATACAGTTTATAGAGTTCTATTAAATAGTTGAATATTATTTCAGTAAAACTGTTTCATATATAAATTTAATAACTAAAGTAGATTAAAATGAAAATTATGTAAGAAGCGATAGGTTTGACGGCAAAGTAATCAAACAAACATAACTTTAACATTAATTTAATTAGAGTATAAACTAAATAAAATAACTTCAAAATACTAAAAAGTTTAAATAAGAAGAAAAGTCAGTCTGCAAAAGTTGAAGCGAGCATCTAAGCTCTTCAAAAGGGCAAATTTTTTATGATGAATTTTTATAAGTATTGGAGTATAATTATGAAAGTAATTTTTCATTATTATAATTTTAAAAATTGTTTTAATCTTTAATAAAATTGACTAGTGGAATGTAGGCTAAGAGGGTATTTTGTTAAACTTTATTTTAAAATATTATTAGAAAAGTTATTTTTAGCGAAGGAAATATACATTCAAATAAACGATGTTCAAAACAAGTATTGTAAAAATATTTCAAGTCATTTCGCTTCAACAAAAACAATTCAATTTTAGTTACTTTTATTTTATATTTGCACAATATATATATATATATATATATAAGTAGAGACGGGGTGCCTTTATCCCCCCAATGAGAGAGCAGTATTTGTTACCCCCACCACCAGCTAAGCCCCGCCCCTAGAGGTTGATTGGTGTCCTGGATCGGGAGGGCCATTTTGTTTTGGTGTAAGCCCCGCCCTGGAGGGCCATTTTGTTCTGGTGACGTAATTTTTTGAAGATGAAAAAATATAAATGCGTATTGGGGAATGGAACCGTGGACGTTTGGTTTGCTGGCGTGTGACGCTAGCGACTGAGCTACGATGTAGTCAGTTGTGTGTTGTGGTTAGATGTTGGTAGAAGTATGTCGTGAGTGTTGGATGTTGGTTTGGTTGTATGAAATAAGAGTAAAACGTGTATTTGTATAAGAATAAATATTTTTATTGTGTTAAGAATATAAATATAAATACAGGATTATACATATACGTGAATAAAATAAAAATCTGACAATATGAAGACTAGAATAAAATATTATGTTAAAAATATGAATATAAATACAGGATTATACATATACGTAAATAAAATAAAATTCTGACAAAATGTAGACTAGAATAAAACTCAATATTACATATTACAAATATAATATAATTAAAATCTAACAAAAATAAAATGATAAAACTAAATATAAATACAAATACGAGTAATATATAACACGCACACCAACAGTCACAAATACGAACACAATATAATATAATTGAAATATAACCATAATAAAATAGTAAAACTAAATATAAATACAAATACGAGTAATATAATTAAAATATCACAATAATAAAATAATAAAATTAAATACAAATACGAGTAAATCTAACAAAAATAAAATGATAAAACTAAATATAAATCAAATACGAGTAACATATAACACGCACACCAACAGTCACACAAACATAATTTTAGGAAATACGAACACAATATAATTGAAATATAACAATAATAAAATAGTAAAACTAAATATAAATATAAATACGAGTAAAATAATTAAAATATAACAATAATAAAATAATAAGACTAAATACATATACGAGTAATATATATATATATATAATATGCACACCAACAGTCGCACAAAAATATTTTTAGAAAATATATTACGCACAGTAGGTTAGCGAATATTGGGTTCGCGTGACTTTAAAATTCGGTGTAATATTTGTAGGTGACATCACAGCAACATCGCAGTTATGCACTATCGAAATCGAACTACACCATCAATTACTCCTCATCAGAATTGAACTACAATATAGGTCAATTCTAGTAACGAGTCTTTGATGGTGTGGGTCGATTGCGATAGTGCATAAATGTGATGTTGCTGTGAGTGTCAGAGTACAAATATTACACACCCGATTTTAAAGTCACGCAAAACCAGCATTCGCATGTATCCTTGGCTTACTGTGGGTAAAATATTTTCTAAAGAAGACAGCTCCAGCCATCGCTGTCCTCAGTGGTGGCCATTCCATTACAACATGCCACCCCCCAAGCAAACACACACACACACACACAAATACGCACACAGTAAGTAGGTTAGCGACTGCAGGGACCGCGTGGTAATATAGGGGAAATAAAATAATTACGATTGGGATCTCAGCAACATCAGCAATTACTCACTATCAGAATTGAACTACAATATAGGTCAATTCTAGTAGTGAATCTTTGATGACGTTGCTGTGGGTTCCAAATCGTAATTATTTTTTATTTCCGACATTACCACGCAAGACCGGCATTCGCATGTATCCTGAGCTTACCGGGTGCGTAAGCTGCCTTAAGGGCTACGGAAGGCAGCCCCATCCATCGCTGCCTTCTGTGGTGGTCATCCATTACAACATACCACCCCCAAAGAAATGCGGGACACCTCTTCAAATGAGAAAAACTGTTGGTTTTACGTGAAAATGAATGTAGGAAGTAATATTTTAAAACAAGTGTCACTGCAAGGTTTAAAATACTGCTCACTAGTATCATATTCACATGAAAACAATAATCTTACCGCTTTGCGAGAAGTGTTATTGCTCTAGACTCCGCATTTCTTCGTCCGTAACCGTCAATAGGTCTATTACCTCTATCCCGTCCAGGTCCCCGAGCGTGACTGGCGGCTGTTCAGGAGAAGGTGATCTCTCAGATGCCATTTGACTCTGTAAATCGGCTAAGATAGCGTCTATAAAGTCCAGGCTCTGAGGGACCACCTCCGCTGCCCTCGAGGTGGACGGTTGAGGTTGCTGGGATACTGGTGGCTGGGATGCTGGTGGCTGGGATGCTGGCTGGGATGCTGGAGGCAGGGACGTCGATTTCCAGGCATGCGCTGGTGGTGGCTGTTGTTGCCGCTGGCCGTCGTTGCACGTCCTGAGATGCCTATCCCATGACTGGCTGATGATGATGCGGCCGTCGTTAGTACATGGGAGATAGGAAACCCCTGACGAAATGTTCAACGTTACCAACGGGTATCCCGATGATGTAGCCTCCGCCCTGAGTCTCAGCATCTGGCTACCGACAACACAATATAGTAATATGAATACACGAAATACTATAAAATTGCTCTGAAAAACTAATTCACAGTACAGTTTTTAAAATTAAGTCAATCTAATGAATAAATACAACGTTTATGAAAATACAGTACTACTGCCTTATACTATTTTATCAAAAATTGATTGGTTTGATATAAGTTTAAAATATAAAATATCAAACAGTTTGAGCTCTCTTAAAGTTAATAAAATATAATTATTGGTAAAATTTTAAGAAGCAATGTGATTCAAATTCAAAAAGTAAACATATAAAGTAATTTAAAATAAAAGATGACAAAGTAATGTGATTTAAATGAAAATATAACAAAAGTAAACATATGAAGTATTTTCAAAGATGACAAATATAAATAATCGTTGTCACTTACCTAAATAGATCTTCAGCCAAGCCCGGTAAAATAGATTTGACCAGCTCCCGCAGCATGCCGTCAGTATATCTGGTAATATTGAATCCTGGCACCATTATCCTGGATCCTGGTGAGAGATTAACAAAATACGAAAATATAATTATAATAAAATATTAATTGGTAAAATTTAAAAAGCAATGCGTTTGAAATGATAAATATTCAAAAAAGTTGACAAATAAAATTTAAAAAAGAAGCATTGTGATTGAAAACAAATGTAAACATATAAAGTATTTTCAAATGAAAGATGACAAATTAAAAAGCAATGTGATTGAAATGAAAAATTAACAACAGTAA
The DNA here is from genome assembly GCA_036971475.1 of Prosapia bicincta. Classification (NCBI taxonomy): domain Eukaryota; kingdom Metazoa; phylum Arthropoda; class Insecta; order Hemiptera; family Cercopidae; genus Prosapia; species Prosapia bicincta. Next base: position 100,987,089 of record JBAIZL010000006.1, on the reverse strand, counting down.
AATATTTTCAAATAGAAAGATGATAACTATAAATATTCGTTGTGAATTACCTAAACAAAGTTTCAGCCAATCACTGCAACCTCTTCCTCAGACTCTCGTCGGTCCAGGCAAGCTACTGTGAGAGATCTACAAGTGTGTTGTTGATATATATACTCTTCAACGTTTGGTGGGGTATCAAAGTCTCACAGTTGGCATCCGGTTTTCAAGGTCTGCTGGTTCACGTTCTCACGCCGAGTTCACTAAACACTCACGACCCCGCAACGTCCGGTTCTCAAGGTTTACCAGTTCCCAAGCCTATGAAAGATAAATACGTATCGTGGCGGATGTGGGCGTTCTGCACACGCTACATACTTCAAGGCTAAGCGAGCACAATTGACAGGCAAACACATGTCCGCATGGTAGACATACAACTTGTACTTCTTCTGCATAACAAATCTTACATATCGAACGATCATCCTCATTACGTTGTACTAGGTCACCGTCGTCATCGTCATCATCATCATCGTCGTCATTGTCATCATTATCGTCATCATCATCATCATCATCATCATCATCATCATCATCATCATCAGTTGCAATATCGATTTCCATTTCTTCTTCTCTTTTAGATTGTACAATCGATGCAAATTTACATTTATGAAACCATAAAACGTGTTCACCAAACGGGTCATGTGTAGGTTCCCAATCGCTTAGACCTCCCCCACAACTAAAACATATAGTAAGGTCATCTTTTCCGGTGTAGAAAAAACCGGCCAAGCTTAGAGTATATGGATTCACTGTTTCGTTTTCCACACCCTTCCAATTACGAAAAGAGCATAATCTTGTGTTCGCAAGTGAATAACGTCGATAAACTGGGTTCTCAATTGTAAGAGAATCGGTCCAAACCATGTCTGTCTGTGGAATGGCTGAAAATCTTAAATGTCTTGTATTCTTATACACTTGTTCTCTGTGTCTCATACGGGGTTGAAACCGTCATCATTATGCCCACATTACAAGTTTGGAAATAGCCGACGCTATTTACCAGTGACTGCCACAAAATGCAGTCCCCACGGGTAATCGACTGTAGGGTGTTTACCCCGAACTTCGAGGTCGAAAACCCGAATGAAAATGGCTCCAACCATCGCCATTTCCTGTAACTGCCACTCCATGACAAAATGCAGTTCCCAATGCAAACAGCCAAGAAGGTTTAGGAGGACTTGTCCTACGCCAGGGACCTTCAAAGGCAAAGCGTTTTTTTTTTTGCTTTAAAAGTTTACAGGGAGTTACCCCGTGGCAGAGACTTTTAAAGCATTTTTCTTTTGGTTTAGGGGGAGTTACCCCGCGCCAGTGACCATTTAGTTTTTTTTTGATGCTTTAAAGGTTTACAGGGAGTTACCCCGTGGCAGGGACCTTTAAAACATTTTTCTTGAAGGTTTAGGGGGAGTTAACCCGCGCCAGTGACCATCAAATTTGTTTTTTAATTTTTTTTGAAGCTTTAAAGGTTTACAGGGAGTTACCCCGTGGCAGGGACCTTTAAAACCTTTTTCTTGAAGGTTTACGAGGAGTTACCCTAACGCCAGTGACCTTCAAGTTGTTTTACACACTAAGACTAAGCGATAAGCAAATCGTAATAATATCTTGCACTGCGCAGTGCACATTTACAATCTACATAACTGTTGTGTTGCGGTAGTATGCACTTGAAGTAAATACGGCTGTTGTTGTTGTTGCTAGACGAGTATTTCTCAGGCAATTCCATGACATGTGGATGGAACTGTCGCAAATATTGAGCCTTTTCCAAACCCTTTGTGAATATGGTGGAAAACGGTGTTAACATGTTTCGCACTGTGTCTTCGTCAAAAGGTATACTACCTTCGTACCAGCTGATACGGTGATAGCTTGACTGTAACCAACGAGCAGACTTTTGCGATGACTCATTTAAATTGTGAAATTTGTAAGGCGGTTTAAAAATGGCAACACTTTGATAATGTTCGGCAACCACAGCCAGTTCCTTGACAACGTATTTACCTTCGTTGTCGACGAAGGCATGAAACTCAACCACTGCTTGCATGCTTCTTGTACAAAACCACTTCCTCGTACAACTTGTCTGCCTCGGGGAGAGTACTGGACACGATCTCGTCCGTGGCTAGACACTCAATGATGTAAGACCCTAGTTGTGGTTCATTATAAAACAGTTCGCTGATGCGCCGGTTTACGAGCGGTAAGGTATCCATTAATAAATTCCATTCTGGTAGGCCCAAGGTGACCCTGTGTTTTCCGTCAAATAAGGCGATATAACGTTTACCGAAGATAGTCTTTATTGTGATATCGCCGTTAGTTAGTGTAAACTTACGTTGGTCTCCTTCAGGCAGCGGTAGTCGTGTCTTGAAATCATTAAAGTCGTTGTATGTGAAAAAAACAAATTTTCTACTAGCCTGTATAAGGACGCCTAGTTCGTAGACAGTGTGCTGAAAAAGCCCGGTCGCGACAAACTTCGTACACTGGTCATTCAGAAAATACACAGACTTTAGAAATATGTTCAACGGACGAGCGGTACGGTCTACATCCATCACGTCCATGACGACAACTGAGACTAAATGCGCACGGGTAAAATATCGCAGGGTGTGGTCACAGATTACGTAATCTTTTTAACAACACCTGTTAGCAGGTTATAGACAATATGCGAATCGTGAATAATCAAGCAGTAACCGGAAGTATTAGGCGGAATATTTTCAGACGCCTCGATTTCAAGTCTCACATCTACAGGTCCTGATTTTATCGTATCGTTTTGTTTCGAACAATCGATTACAAAAATCGGTGCTTTTTGCTTAAAGGTTGACAAGTCTAGACACGGTGATGGTTCGCGTGAATAATAGGACTGTTGAAATCTAACGTACATGTCATACAAAATGGCGGTGTCGCCGAGAATATTATCGTAGGGAAAGTACTGAGAGTTGAGATACAATTTTACATCCGTTACCTTGCAGCTATCAAACTCTGAAGCATTTGTTTTAATCTTGTTTTTGCGATCGGTTTGCAACGCGAAAATTACGTAACGAGGTTTTTCCAGTTGCGAAGATGTCTTTACAGTCCAAGAGAGTTGTTTCGTGGCCGGTAAACCGGGATATTCTATTAGTTCCCATTTCCGGTGTGGTACGTGAACGGTGACATCGCGTTCAATCATTTTCAAAAGTTTCAATTTTATCGGATCGGCTACGGAGACGTGCGGAACTCGCCAATAGATAGTATTTATTTTCAGATCAATATTTGTCGCATCCGTGCTAACTATTGCGTTTAAATTTGAAGATGAACGCAAAAGGACAAGCTCCTGTTTCACGTTGACTACAATTCTATTGTAATCCTCGAAAAATCCCATCAACATACGCAACGGTATAACTATGTTGAACTCTTTACAATCGTTATTTGCTTTACCCACTCCTAGCCAACCGCAATTTCCGAGTTTATTTTTTTCGTGTTCGCGCAAAGAAAGCAAGTTCTTAATGGTGGTCGTTATACCGACATTCCTGGTCCTGTCTATTTCGTTGCCTCCGATTTCGTATCTGATATCGTCGAAAAGAAAAGTTATAGCATTATTTATCAAAGACACGTCAGCGGCCGCTCCTCCGTCTTTTGTCGCTGTCAAAGTACCTTTTATATGCAGCGTGCTCTGAAAAGGTATCGTAATGACATCTTGTTGATGAATGGGAATACGAATTTCATCGTTATTACCAAACGTAGCGGAGGAGTACGGTCGATGAGTATGGTACTCCAGCCCGTTGAGGGTGTTGTCGTACTGGGCGCTAGAGTCGATTGCCAAAAGGTTTTCCATTGTTCACTTTAAAACCCAAAGATCTGAGGAACCTAACGTTTCGCAGTGTTAACTGTGCCGTCGTCGGACGTAAACTGCCGCCCTTCTTATAGTAGCGCTCGTTAAATATTAGCCCCATCTCGACGTCTACGTAAATGTAATCGTAAGGAAATGTTTTCTCCACGAAAATCTATTATATCGCCGTTCTGATCTCGTAGACTTACAGTGATATTATGAATGACGCTTACGTTGACAGGTAAATATATTACGCTCTGAGGGACTTCTACAATTTTATAACCGGGCGGTACCTGCGGATAAAATTCGTGCAAAGTATGGCATTCTATGCCGTTTTGAAACGATCCTGCGACTATATTGCAATCCACGCGTATCACGTTAACCCTGATGATATCTACAGGCCGGTCAGAAGAGTGTTTATGATTTGCCTCTAATTTCTTCTTACTGAACCCCATCAGCTGGCCTATAGACATGGCCTTGTCGAAAAAGATTGCGTGCGAACATTTTATTTCCACTTTGAGTGTGTTATTATTCGGTGTCAATACTAAAACCGTATCGGGAACTAGTTTCGTTTTAATATACCTCTCAATATCGGATATTTCGTACGATCCGGTCGGTAATGAAATCGTGTGAACGTTTTTATCATCGCCGTAATGAAAAAGATTGTTTACATCCTCAACGATGTTTGGTATCGAGTTGTATGTTGCCAGATCGATAAAAGCTATTTCCCACTCGCCTTTTGATACATCAATTGGTGGGAAAAAGTCACAAGACAAAACGGCAGTGTGATCTGTTAGAACTATGCTCATGACGTTAGAAACTTTAGACACAAATGACCGCAAACGACTGAGTTGTCTTTTTGATGTCTCTTGTAGTTATAGTGTACGTTAGCGTTTTCGCCAAAATACCTACTTAGCTCAATTGGCGGTCGCAGATTCCCGAAACTATCATAGTACTCTATAGAGTTTCCTCTCTTTTTGTAACATACCCAATGGGTGCCGGGGCCGGTTATACTATCCAAATTCACGATAGCCGATTCGTTTCTTAAAGGTCGTGCAGGTAATGTATCTCTCATGTATACACCTCTGAACCACGGTACTCCCAATGCTAAGGCGTATCTTTCCAGTTCTATATTAGTCAACGGTCTAATGGGTATACAATCTATCGACGTTTTTTTTTCGTACATCTTTTCTTCTTCTTCCCGCTACCTTGTTTCTTGTACGGTTTCAAGAAAAGCCCTTTGCCTTGCAGACGTTTCAACAGGTGTTGAACGGTAGGCTGACGACTACGACGACGACGACGTCTTTTACCGCCGCCAAATGCGGTCTTAGCTTTCATCGCTGCCGTTACGGCCAAAGCAGCAGCGCGTTCACCGAGCGATGCGTCACCCGCTTTGACTCTGCTCCAAGCTTTTCCCGCTAAGATTTCGTCGGCTACGCGTCTTCTATCTGAATCACTGTAGTTGCTGTAGGAGATATCGTGTTGTTTACAGGCTTCGTCCAACGGATTTATACCTTTATCACCGCGTGCCAACCGTGTCTTCAATTTTGTTCCCGGTCCGCAATAATTGTACGAAGGTAAGTGTAATTCGACTGGAAGTAAATCGATGGCTTTATTCAAAACACCAGACACTAGTCCACGTCCTGTCTTTACGACACCGCGTTTACGACTAACAGCTGTTTTCCGTTTGACACCCATTTTATTAATGATTCATAACAGTCACTGTTACGCCTACTTATAAAATATGTCTTTCAAGATTGCATATAACTCTCGGAGTCTAGTCGTCTTCATGCATCGTATTTTCAAAACATCGAAAATATCCTTTTCAACTGCCGTCACAGCTTCCAGAAATTCGTTGTACACAAAAACCTGGTTGTCGGCGGTGAAGAAATAAAGATTTCCGTCCATATATCTGAAACCGCCACGCAAATCGTTTGGTAAACCGTGGTAGATTTCGGTCATAGGTCCTTGATATAAACCGGTGTACCTACATTCATCATATCTCATCACATAAGCGTTGTCGTAGAGGACAATTGTTTTACCCAGATGACTGTTGAAAATAGCGTTAACCGTCTTCATCGGTCGTCCTATCCAATCTTTCAGCGTGTACATATATCTTTTCAAAAGACTAGGATATTCTATAGCGTAAACCCATCCGTGAGCAATGAGCACCACATCTCCGCTGGGTGATTGATAAACGGCTGTAACGTTAGTAAAACCAGGTCGCAAATAGTTTAACCATTCCGAAATGATTTCGGGTTTCGGAACAACTTCTCTCTTATTCGGATCCAAATTCAATATCCATACATACTGTCCGTGAAACAAGTACATATGTTTCATCGCTATTAAAACGGCGTCAAAGCCGCGGACAGAACATAAATCTATAGTGTTTATTTCTGTTTCGATCGTCGTAGGGCTAGAACGAGCGGTGGAGCTGATGGTAGTAGGGGTAGTAGTACTTGTGGTGGTAGTGCTTGTGGTGGTGGAGGGGGTAGTGGTGGTCGGTTTTGCACCATATAGATACTGAATATTATTAATATCATCTGAAGAAAGGTCTAAATAATACATACTGGATATATTTCGGGTGGTCGTATAGGCATACATTATCGAATCACGTTTCTTATTATGAGAGAGTCCTAGAGCGTGCCCTATTTCGTGAACCAGAACAGCGTAAAACGAGTCACGACCATTAACGGATGTAGACATTGTAAAGTCCCACTCTTCTTCGTTATCGAAGTGTATCTCTACTTGCGATTGAAGCACATGAGGTGCAAAAGCGTGGGCAACGACTCTTCCTCTACCGTCAAATCTAGTACCGCACATTGTTCCTTCCGACAGTTTTATATGTTCAGCGTCCCCAAATAGTATAGCGATATTTGGCCTTGTCGAGTCGAGAGTAAAAGTCAAAGGGATATATCTACTCCAGAGATTGAAAGCGTGCGAAGCGATATTGAGATATTTTCTATTACCATACATATACCAAGTTAGTCCGTTGATACCCCATTTACGGTTGGTCTTAGCCTGAACAATACTACTACTACTACCGTTAGTTTCAGTATATCCACAAAATACCGTTGGCGTCGTATCGGTGATAGGGGAAGGCGACGACGACGACGACGTTGCGAGCGAGGAGCTCAACAAGGCGAACAGTAACATCAGCTTGAAGAACATTTCAACGACTGATATTATGTTTAAAGTGTTCCCGTATTTATTTTCGTGTATTGATATGACCTTGTCGATCTATTTTTCGACAGGCTTCTCTCGCATTAGCGTGTCTCGTAGGCTTTGAATAGCCGTATTCAATTGCCTTTGCGAAACAGCATCGTTATCAGCTATACCATCGGCTATCCCCGATAAGCGCTTAGAGTTTAACCAGTAGTAGTCGCCCGTCTCCTCGGAATGCAGACTGTATTTCTTTATCCAAGATTTAATTTCATGAAGCTGACGAACGTTAACAGCGTCGACATCGGTGAAACCGTCTCGAACATTAGTTATACATTTTCCGTTTGCGTTATACATTTCACCGATCGGCAGTAGGGTGAGAAACAGCGTATTTTTCATTAGAAAACCCAGTGTGACCGCATCTTGTTGGTACAAAGGTTCTTCGACCTGAGCGAGCCGCTTATTTTGAAAACTCCAAACAGTTTTGTCTTTTCGAGGCACCCTATCGTCCACGTATAATTTTGTAGCGGCGTCATTTTTATACAAAGGCGCTTTAACATTACATATGGCCACTCCGTGAGCGTCAAATTTACCCTCTGCGTTTTTCGATAAGAAATTATCTCTGACGTACTTCATGTTAATAGCGTCAGAGTCTTTCATAGGCGCCGATACACCGCACACCCTTTGGTCGCCGAAGGAAAAACAATCGGCTAGTTTAATAGGAACCAACGATTCCAAGTAGGCTCTCGTTACGGCATCATCTTTTTCTTTCGGCTCTCCGAGACCTCCCAAAGGCAAGCCTTTTGTATGATATCTATTCTTTATTCGAGTCAAACAGTTTTGTTCGAGATACTTTTTGGACACTGCATCGCCGTCCTCAACGGGTTGGCCTAGACCGCCTACAGAAAAGCCTTTAGTGTAGTATTTTTTCCTATCCTCGTCGAAACCTAAACATTTTTTCGCTATCGTACCCGCATTGACGGCATCGCTGTCCTCAATAGGATCACCAACATTGCGCAATAACTTACCTATCGCGTCATAATGATTACCATCGGGAGTCAGACCTATCCCGTGCTGATGATGATGGGGGTGCGGAGCGTTAATCTGGTCCGAAAAACGACCAAACTTATCGACGCTCATCTTATTAATGTCCTAATTTTTCTATTTCCACTGCCTTTTATAAAACCCGCTTCCCTCAGCTCTTCTATAATGGAGGCAATTTCGTTCTCATGACCCGTATGACCTACCTCTTGAGATGACAAAAGGAGTCGTAACCTATCACAGAGTTCGTTAGGGTTGTCCCAATAGGCATAACCTTTACCGCTATGCAAACCGGTGGGCGGAAATAATCTCGATATAATTGCCTTGTACTTGGCGGAGTTACTAGCACGGTTTATGGCTAATAGATGATTATAACCTTTCCTATGAGCACTGGTTTGTTCACAGATTTGTTTATAGGTGTTCAGGTCGGCCTTTGTGTATAATGTTTCATCGGGTTTGCGCATAAATATCAATTCATAGAGCCCTTCGGTTCCCTTGTAAGTGTTCGCGTCGATGATGATGTCACCGTTTTCGTCGTCAAACCTTATATACTTATCGCCTATCATAACAGTACCGTCTCCTGTTATTCGAGGACCGTATGTGTTATCAATTGTATTCCTATTGTCTTTAATCATTCTCAACACGTAGGTCCGCGGTAGACGATGTTTGAACATTGTATGGACATAACGAACACTATCTTCCTGGCCCGCCGGTGTTGATAGTAGCTCTTTAACAACACTACTTTGGCGCATCGGTGTAACTGAAGGTCCAGGCTCATCTGTTGATTCAGCTATTACTTCGGTATCGATGAATTTCGGAACATGGGTTTGTGAAGCATCATCCTCCATGTCTACATCCATTTCTTCTTCTTTTTTAATTTCCATTTTCGGCTGTGGACGACGAATTTTCGAAATTTCCTTAATGATAGGGCTATATTGTTTAGTCAAAATCCGTTCAGCATCTGCATCGCCGAACTTTATCTGCAGATACTTTCTCTTGATGTTCTCCCTCAAACGGGCGATCTCAGAGATAACTTGCTCCTCCTTTGGTGTCATATTGCGAAATGAACAGTAATTCGACTATCAAATAGCTTTTAAGACAGTTCCAAAGATCGAAAAAACACAGCGTAACGCTTTTCACGCAATAGGTACTGCACAACCTGCGATGCGGACGCTTTCATCAATTTCGAATTGTTCCAAGATAAACCTCGGCAGTATCTGTACATGTTGTTGTCAAAATATGGTATACTTTCCACCTTCTCGGCGCTCCTAAAGACAAAGGTACGTTTTATATTTTCGCGCCATTGCGGTATTTCGGCTACTATTAGATTATCATCTTTGGGCATATCTTGCATGTACCGTTTTAGCGTCGGTATAGAGTTTTCGAGAAGATAACTATTCAAAAGCAGAAACTCATCAGTATTTGCCCCCGTATATGTGCACCACATTTGAAGCTGCCTACTATCGACAACAGTATATTTTGATCCGTCAAAAGACAAGCCGAAATGATGACACTGATTAGGCACCGTCGGCAGGGCGGCCTTTAGAAATTCGGTTGTAAACACACCTTGTGCCTTATTATTTACAGCCTCGTAAAATTTACCTCTACTGCGTAAAGGTAGCGACGAAGGTCTAGGACCATATTTCACATTGTAGCTAATGTCTACACAACACTTTACACCGCTGATAAGCTTGTACGCCTTTATAGGACCGACTATGGGAATTGTCCTTTCCGTGATTACTACACAACGGGACGCGTACGGCAATGAACAGCTGTACTGTAACATGTCGAGGTATACTTGCGTGTACTCTATGCCTCCGTGACTGAGAGTCAAAGTCCGATTGAAAAAATCAGGAAACGGTCGGAATCTGGATACCAAGTTTTGCGGATGGCGAACAGTTCCTTTCAACATGTGTTCATTGTATAATATCAATTCAAATGGTACACCTCCTTTATCACATTCGTGCATGAACCTAATCCAAATGTCTCGATTATAAATTCTATTTGCGGATGTGATCATTAACAGAATTATAGGCGGTAAGCTCTTGCTGTACGATCCGAACCGCTTATGTCTCCAGCAGCGCCTATTAAATACATGTCCATGTCTATTCGTACGGCTACAGTAGTTTCCGCAAAACCTCTTCTTATCGGGATAATAGAAACAACATAAATTTGATTTTGGTGTTTTCGTAGTGCCGCTATTAGCATATGGCGAAATATCATTATAAGTGTATATACGCATTATAAATCTTTTACGAAGGAATCAAACCCGATTCTGTATCGACCCTGATCTATATCGCTGTCTTTATCTATTACTATAAAACCGAATTTCTCTTTCCAGGCTGTTGCGCAGAGCTTTTTGAAAGTGTTAAACGACACGTCCGTGCCTACGTGATCCGAATGAATGTGTCTTAAATTCATATCGTCCTGTTTAAATACAACAATCAGATTGGTATTGTCTCGGATTAAATGTTTGGGAATCCTACTGTACGTTTGACCGAGATAAAAAGAATCAATTGAGCTATGTCTCCCCATACTGAAGTAATTACGTATATTATCATGTTTTTCACACTGTATATCGTCAAAAATCATAATGGAATTCGGTTCCGCTTCATGTGGATTGATGATGTTGTCGTTATCACTGTACGGAAAATAACCGATACCCGATTCTTCCATCACCTTAGACAGAAACTCATATTTCGGTTGGTGAAGTGATTTTGAAAAAATATATATGTTGGCGAACTTCAGCCCGTTTGCCTCGAACAAAAGATTAAAAATTACATTTGTTTTACCGCAATTTGAAGGACCACACACAATTGCTCTAATAGTGTTGGGCAATAGGGGACTGTGTCGAACTCGTTTCTCCTTTTCACCTACATAAGCGTCGAAATTATGTAGCTGCATCGTATATGGAGCAACCACTACACGCATCTCGAAAGACGTAACCAGAATGAATCAATTGTGTGAAAAAACTGATATTTATTTTCGAAACATATTTTCTATTGCAGTATAAAGCAATTGTGACACATTGACTCTGCAACTAGTACTTTTCCATTGACGTCATCGCATGCTCGTGGCCGGATGCGTGTAAGGTCAGTTGGGACAAAGCAATTGCGACCAGTACTTTTCCATTCACGTCATCGCTTGCACATGGCCGGATGCGCATGGGCGGCTTGCCGGATGTGGTAAATTGTTTCACAGTATAAGTTTATTTTTATCTACCCAAGAGTTGTGCTTTTTATCGAAACCTTGCCATTTCACAAGAAGCTTATCTCCTTTCCGGCGCAAAACCTTTTCCACCAAATAAACGTCGCCAACATTTGTTCGACTTAATTCTTCAGCATAAAACCCACCTTTTAATATTTCACCTCTCGAATCTTGTAAAATGTAGGTTTTAGGTGAGGACGGTACAACAGCAAACACGGTAAATACTTCTTGCGTCCAGTTTGGATAAAATCCTTTCGAAAAAACTTTTTTGTATTTGGATATTCTAACTCTATCGTCTACCTGGAATGATCGCGATTGAGGTATAGTACGACTATTTACCTTGTCTTTTATTCTAGCCAACAGCATTGCTTCATGTTTTTTTCTCACCTGACACGGTTTCATACCAATAGTACTGTGTACGGTTTTGTTGTATGACTTTACAATATCATCTAAAAAATCAGTCCATTTATGACTACCGCGAGCCGTGAATTCTAACCACATTTTACTTTTCAAAGTTCTGTTTAACCTTTCTACGATGGAAGCTTTTTTCTCGGTGTAAGTGTGATAGTGATTAATTTTATAGGTTTTCAATAAGTTTTGAACAGATTTGTTAAACCATTCTTTACCCTGATCGGTCTGAAAATGCTTCATACTGTGTTTCTCTAGTATAGGATTTAATGCCGAAGCTACTTCGGAACCGGTTTTAGATTTTATCGGCACCGCAAACGCAAATTTTGATAAACAGTTAATCATAGTCAATATATACTTATAGCCTTTGTTTTCCTTTGCATAGGGAATCATCTCAACTAAATCCGCTTGATAAAGATCGTTTACACCTTTCAAAGTAACACTACGTGTTTTAAAATTTCTACGAGCCGGCTTATGAAGCTCGTTAGCAATAGCACGTCTAACGTTCATTTCAAAACTGACCACCTTGATTTTACTTTTGGTACTTTTAAACCAACTGACTAGGTTTCCATCAACACCCAAGAGGTACAGTCCGAAGTCGTTCTTGTTTTTTGGAAGCTTCCCCGGGAATGTGAAGCATTCCAAGGCCTATCCTCCCAGGCGATCAGTTTTGTCGTTCAATTTTACTTTTAATCCCATCCACACACACATTCAGTCTTATAGACGATTAAGTCGAGACAGAGGACCATTCAACCTAGGTTTCACACACACACTCGTGCAACAAATATTTTATACCTTTTGCAAAAAGGTATTTTATTCAATACAAACACACACAATCTGTCAAAACAGAAGCTATGCTCTTTTGTTGCTACAACACTTATCCATTCACACAACCTTATAGGCGATTAGACCGTGACAGAGGGCCCATTCATTCAGCCTAGGATCTCCACACAGCATAGGTCATACAAAAACTAAAATGGAACGACTTGATTTCACAACACCGTTCAGGATGATGGGAATCATTCTAGGCGTGGAACCTTACAGTACCCATAAGGTAGCGTATCAAAATCCCCGTTACGTTTTCTTTTCGCACCTGTGGCTCTGAACATTTTTGTTTCACACACAGTAACAACACCATGATCCTTTCTGCGACGTATACGCGATTCATCGACCATTATGCTATCCTCCTCTGTTTGTTCATTCAATACTAGTTTCTTTAAAGAATCGAAATTTAAATAACCTGAGGTGCGGAGATTTAAAGTCAGTCCTTTAATTTTGCAAACTGTAACGGTTTTGTCATTTTCCGGACACATTACCTTGTAGCCGTACGTTTTCGGACCTCCCGAAACAAATTCTGTAATGTATGCAGAAGGACCATAGTCAGCCAGTTCGTCTGTCATCTGCCCCAAGTAGTCTCCTGTCGATATAGCGTGCGTACCGTCTTTGTGGAGATAAATGACACTATCTGTGTCGTAATAGAGGACCTGTGATCCCAACACGTCCAAATACTCATAGAGCTTAAGACGAGCATGGGCTGTAGTGAATGCAGCGAGAACGACATTTACTGTTGGTAGTACATCACAGACGTTGTCAGTGTAGCACCAGTTCACTACGACAACGTCCTGGTTAACCTCTTGTATATTGATTACATCAATTGACGGCGACGTTAACAAGTTGAACAGTTCATTAGGCTCTCTTACTATTGTAGTCTTTGCCTGGTTTTCACGTTGTCCAAACTTACCCCAAAAGGAGTTTAACATTAGTTTAGCCAACGACCTGGCACCAGGATTTTTTTCAATTTTCAACGGGTCAAGTCTAACCCCTTCGTTGTCGAAATAGCTTTGGACATAGTCTATTTTGTCTTGTTCAGAACGACACCATTCTGGGTAACCTGAAGCCTCCTGCTTTATTTTTAAAAATGTATTAATATAGTCGGTAAACAGTCCGTTCCCTTTGTCAAATGAAGCCATTTCGTATTGCCAGAGCTCATACATTTCCAATATCACGTAACCTTTCTGCACAGCTTTGCGTATCTCATCCATAGTCCATGTTCCTGTCAACGCCCGTTCGTCAAGAGAGTGAGTACAGTCTCCAGGTATAAGGTTCTCGCCACATGTGCGGCATAGGATGAACATCAATTTATCGTTCATCCTGACCGGCAGCACTGGATGATACAGATCCCGAGGAGGTAGGACCGTACATTTCAGGAGGCCGTCAGCAGACATTCCGACTGCTCTACACTCATTATTACCGACGTGTATTATCGGATGTCCTATCGGATATTCGCGGTACTTACACACCCAGGGGTACAAGGAGCAAACATCAATGTACCGAATTTTCTCGTTCTCCTGACACATATGGTACGATTTTACATTCCCCGTACGACCGCCGAAAAACGCGTCTCGAGGGTTTAGTGGTGTGAGGTGCGTTAGAGGGTGGGAATCAAGGTATGCCATAGTTTTGTTTAATTTTTTCTTCTTATAAAATTCACACTCCCACATCTCGACAACATTATAATGACGGGACAATTTAGCCATCTTAGCTTTAGTCCTGGTCAGTCGTGCACTATGAGTGTCTGACGGGTCGTCGATTAGAGGTGAATCACGCCCAAATGTGTAACAGTTTGGACATCCGTGCCAGTAACAGCCGTGAAATTCATATACGGTCTTCGTTCGGTCACATAGTCCGTCGACCTTTATACCGTCTACTTTAATTTCACGACCTCTACCGGCATGCTCCAGTCGATAGCCGTTCTGGTCTTCGATCCATGCGAGCCACTGTAGAGCGATGGCGGATTGATTATCGACGCGTCTGTACCCATTCTTTGGCAGTATGCCTATTGTGTTTGGCTTGAGAAAATTTCTTCTGAACGCTAGGCTACACGCGCTAGCAATAGTGACGGCCTCGAGAAACGGATCTACATTGCATTCCTGCAAGAACGAAGCACGAAACTTTATACAGGCTTGAGCTAATATATCAACATCAGAGAGGCAATATTCGAATATTTCCGTTTGAAAATTGAACACATAACCGTTGGAGACTTGTTCATCGTACCACTGTAAGAATTTTGTATTGTTCTTTTCGAACATTGAGTCAGGACAGTAGTATTCCTTTCCAGGAATAGGACCTACATAATTTTCATTGGCCACTGTGTTGAAAAGGTGAGGAAAGTAACCTTTCTTTTTTTCGGGAGGTAGGTCGAACGCTTCAGGGAGTTTAGACAATGCCATTGGCATATAGTTCAGAGAATCGATAAACTTTACGTTATCGATCTCCATCAAAATAATCCTAGTTCCACGCATTATCAATTCAGGTGTAAACTGAGTTTCTTCCAGAACGTATTTCAAAAGGAATTGAAAATCAAATGCCTGTCCATTATGAGCGATAACGCACACCTTTTTAAACGTTTTACGCACATCCATTATGTAGGCTATGAACCCGTCAACTGGACTCTCTTTAAAAACACGAGTTCGTGGCGTACAATTACGACAGCGTTCGCCATTTATGCATTTCCAACAGTACTGTTGAGAAATGCATAAATTTACCCTGTGAACGTGAGCGCTATCAAGGACTTCGTCTTGACGCGTTTCCAGATCGAAAAAAAGAAACACGAAATCTTTAACTTGAGGCGTTTGGGTATTGATTTTCATGTAACAACGATGGTTAGCCGGTTTGTACTCTAAGCACATTTTACAATAAACCTCTCCACACTGATGTGTGGTTTTACGATCTAGAGTAAATATTACCTTCTCACACATTAAACATTTTCTAATATACTTGCAAACGCTTACGGAATGTGTGTTGTAACATTGCTGGTTCATAAAGTGACGGTTACAGTCACCGCATTGAATACCTCCGTTGTCGTCTAGCACACACGGCGGAGACCGTTTACAAGAATAACAGATAGCTGAACATCTGTGTTTGCCTAAAGTGTTGTATGGTGTTCGACATGCTTCACAGTAGAATTGACACGCAAACGCGCCAGTTAAACTGGTAATCACATTAAAATGGGAATTGTGAAATAGCAAATTTATTTTATACTTGGGATTGTTCACATTACCTTCAAATAACACATGCCTACCTCTACTACCGTAACTGTACACCGTGATTTTATATTCTGTCAAATGATTTTGAAACGCTTGTAACTCATTCACACCGGCACCTGACTCGGTAATTTCTACATTAGCGTCAGCCATTAGTTGCTGTGCCCTAACGGTCTGACGTTTACCTTTGTTCTGTATTATAGCTTTATACTCTTTGTCATTTTGCGCCCGAGCAATGCCAACCACAAGAGCACAAGGCAAGCACAAAGCATCTTTATTTTTAATTACAACGATTCCCGTTCTGCTGTGACACTCTTCGTCAAAGTTATTGTAAATCCCACGCCTACGTCGACCCCGGCCTACAGGTACTCTAACCTTGGTACACGATACCTGGAAGGTATCACCTGACATAAATCCCTCAGCGTTACTCTGGACTATTCCGCCAAAAACGCTCCAAAGCGTGTCTGACGTTATTTCCGAAGCAGGTCTGAAGGCTACGTACCCAGGTGTACGATTCTTAAAGTTTATGCTAGTCATAGTAAAACCAAGTCGATCTTCGTCTGTTGTACCCCTAGTCACAGATTCAACCAACTCTTGAAGTCCCTGTCTAACCCATTCAATCTCTTCTACACCTTCAGGGGGTGTATTGAATTTAAAAACAATTTTATTCCCGTATAAACGGAATTTCTTTACATAGGTTTGCACATTAGAAAAAATATACACGGCCATAATATAGTTTTTATTTTAAGAAGTCAAATTAGAAACAGAGATAGGATAACAATCACACTTACCTCTTTGCAGTCAGAATGAGAACCGAGTATACTGTGCTAACTGTTATATAGCTAACTGTTTATTAGAAACAGAGATAGAATAACAATCACACTTACCTCTTTGCAGTCTGAATGAGACCGGAGTATACTGTCCTACCTGTAATATACGGGTTTATATAGCAACCTGTTTAGAGTGGGAGACATAGGCCAGCGATTTCTAATCCTTTCACTGCACGACCGCGAGTAGGAGTGAAAGTAGGTCAGAGATTTCTAATCCTTTCACTGCACGATCGCGAGTGGGAGTGAAAGTTCAACGATTTCACACGGCACAACCTCGAGTGTGGGAAAAGGTCAATGATTTCTAAACTTTCCGTTGCGTGACACAGCCGCTTTGGGCAACTACGTCATAGGAACTACACAAAGGACGCGTGGGGAGTTGCACAGTATATAAGCCGGTACCAACATACAGAGAGCATCAGTCTTCAGCGCTTTGCAGTTAGGTGCGTTGTGTGTGTGTTTTATCTTAATTATGAATACTGCAAGTCAGCTCTCCAAAAATTCGACAGTTAAC
This sequence comes from Prosapia bicincta, assembly GCA_036971475.1. Lineage (NCBI taxonomy): Eukaryota > Metazoa > Arthropoda > Insecta > Hemiptera > Cercopidae > Prosapia > Prosapia bicincta. Next base: position 100,970,088 of record JBAIZL010000006.1, on the reverse strand, counting down.
CGGTTCAATGCGGTTCCGGTTTACGAGCGAATTTTGGTGTCGTTAAAGTCGTTGGCGTTGAACAAAGAATACGGCATTATCTGTGCGAAACTCGTAACAACCGTTCATGGCTCGTCTATTCAGGTTGACTTTGATGACGACGATATAAAAAAGACTACTTTTTTTCCGAAACGGTATACAGCGATAGTGAAAGATTCCGATCTTCCGGAGTTGGAGAAATGCAAATTTGTCATTACACGTCATGTCGGTAAGACGGTGATAATGGAAATACGGCCGTAAATCGTATTTATTTTCAAGGGGGTGACATATTTTAATGGAGTGGTCACCACTGATTACAGCGTGGCTGGAGCTGTTTTCACTGGGACGAACTATTAGAGTTCGTCCCACGGGGAGCTGGCTTGAGCGGTTCCGGTTTACGAGCGAATTTTGGTGCCTTTAAAGTCGTTGGGCGTTGAATAAAGAATACTGTATTATCTGTGCTCGTAACAACCGTTCATCTGTTCAAGTTGACTTTGATGACGATATAAAAAAGACTACTTTTTCCGAAACGATACTGCTATAGAGAAAGATTCTTCTGGAGTTGGAGAAATGTCGGTAAGACATGGTGATAATGGAAATACGACGGTAAATTTATTTTCAAGGGGGTGACATATATTAATGGAGTGGTCACCACTGATTACAGCGTGGCTGGAGCTGTTTTCACTGGGGCGAACTACTAGAGTTCATCCCACGGGGGGAGCTGACTTGATTAACGAATACTCTTTTTAAACAAATACTTAATTTATTTCAAAAATTATCGATTTATTTCAGAAACACGATGACCGATAGACGTAATCAATCAGAGGTGAGTATGAAATAGTGTGTTCTTTTTTTTGTTAAAGTTTTTATGTTTCGTTATTGCAATTTTTCATTGGTTTTCAGTCTAATGACACAACAAACAACGATGATTCTAGCTACGATGAAACGGGCATTTGGGAAGAATTAGATAATCATGCTAACGAAATCGATCGTAACAGACGTAGCCCATCAATATTACATGGGGTTACATGGACACCGTACTATAGACGCCAATCGATAGTTGATCATAGCGAGGAGACTCCTACTACGTCACAGGTAATTATAAATAATTTAGATTATTAACAGTTTCATTTTCATATCTAATAAGCTTTTTTCTTTCAGGAAACAAACATTACGACTCCTCCTAGAGTACCTTTGACTGATCGTAGCAACACCGCCCACCCAACATCGGTGATTATTAATGAACTGCCTTTACCGTTTCCAAACAATTTAGATTATTAACAGTTTCATCTAATAAGCGTTTTTTTTCTTTCAGGGAACAAACACACCTTCTAGAACCAGAGGGCCTTTGACTGATCGTAGCAACACCGACCACCCAACGCCGGTGATTATTGTATTCTTAATAAATTATTACTGTTATATTCTTATTTGCTCATTACTAATACATTGTATTTTATAGGCTGCAATATTAGATCACGTTGTAAATAGACTCAGAGATCGAGCTTCTTATTCGGGGGAACTAGATGAGGAACTAAAGCACATACAAGGACTCGAGCATTCCCGTATCGACTGTTTCCTTTGCTTAGGAAGTAGGACAAGGTATCCTCCTCAATATTCAGTAAGTTTTATTGTACGATGATAATAGCAGTAATATCAGAGGATTATAATTGAATTTCATTTCTAATTAATTTTCTTAGACGGCTGTGGGAAACGCACGGGCAACTGCAGCTCGTAGAGTATCGGCTGATGCACTGCAGATACTAAAAAGACTCGTAGCGGACTTAGAGGCAGCGTTTCAAAGAGATGGATACGAGGAAAATTTCTATGCGGTCGGCGTATGGCGGATAATGATGAGCGATCTACATAAGCTACTCGAAGAGGGCCGAAGAAGAGTGGCTGTCGCTGAAGCGGCGGCGATAATGGCCGATCGAATCCCTTCAGGCGTAGTCGTAAGTGTTACAATTTGTAAAACCTGATATTTATGCTATTCATTTACAAGAAAATTATCTTCTTTGTTTTGTATGTTGAAACAGAGAACATCAGAAGAGCAGATTGTAGGAAACAGTGGCTACCGTATAGCAGACTGCACTGTCTGCTTAGAACGACCACCATGCACTGCCATCATACCCTGCGGTCACGTTTATTGCAGGGAGTGTGCGGAAAGGGTGCAGAGGTGCCCCATATGCCGGAAACCCGCAGACAGACGCTGCCGACTATTTCTGAACATGGAATGATTGTGCAAAATATCATAGTTAATCAAGTCTCCCCTCTAAATTCTGTCAATTCCCAGATTTATATTTTATGTATAATCCTGTATTTATAATTATATTCTTAACACAATAAAAATATTTATTCTTATACAAATACACGTTTTACTCTTATTTCATACAACCAAACCAACATCCAACACTCACGACATACTTCTACCAACATCTAACCACAACACACAACTGACTACATCGTAGCTCAGTCGCTAGCGTCACACGCCAGCAAACCAAACGTCCACGGTTCCATTCCCCAATACGCATTTATATTTTTTCATCTTCAAAAAATTACGTCACCAGAACAAAATGGCCCTCCAGGGCGGGGCTTACACCAAAACAAAATGGCCCTCCCGATCCAGGACACCAATCAACCTCTAGGGGCGGGGCTTAGCTGGTGGTGGGGGTAACAAATACTGCTCTCTCATTGGGGGGATAAAGGCACCCCGTCTCTACTTATATATATATATATATATATATATATCACTTTCACTATATGTACTTAAACATGAATATATATAGATATATGTGTGTGTAAAAATGTGTGTGTGTGTGTGTGTGTGTGTGTGTGTGTGTGTGTGAATGTGTGTGTTTGTGTGTAGTGTGTGTGTGTGTGTGTGTGTGTGTGTTTGTGTGAATGTGTGTGTTTGTGTGTAGTGTGTGTGTGTGTGCGTGTGTGTGTGTGTGTGTGTACGAGCGTGCATGTGTGCATTCGTGTGTGCGTGTGTGTATGTGTGTGCGTGTGTGTGTGTGCACGTGTGTGTGTATGTGTGGTGTGTGTGTGTGTGTGTGTGTGTGTGTGTGTGTGTGTGTGTGTGTGTGTGTGTGTGTGTGTGAGTGTGTGTGTGTGTACATAATGTATATATTATGTGTACAATGTATATATATATATATATATATATATATATATATATATATATATATATATATATATATATATATAATAATTGCCACTATTACAAAGTAGTATAACAAAATCTTTCATTTTAAATGTCGCCTGGAGACGGGTTTGTTGTCTCTGCGAACGCCTCTCCTTCAAGTCTTATCCTTCTAGCAGATTGGACCACTTTATTAAATTAAAAAAGGATTTTGCAATGATACTGCATCCGTTACAAGCAATATCCCTGAGAACTGTGATAGACCGTATCTAGCCCTCTGTTCAGGAATAGGGCCACTTTAGGGCCATTGCATATTGCTATGGCTACTTATACTATAATATATTTTTGTTCAATCTATTTCATACATAACTTGTTTCGTTTACTCTACTTGCTTTGCATGAACGGTACAACCTTTAGGTTACCGTAACTTATTACAGGTGGTTTTAATTCACCTTCAGCAGCATGGACCACTCAGTTATTTACAAACTAGATTTAGAAGCTTACAAACTATACAACTGGAAAAAATGTTCCTTATTAATGTACCAAGAAGATCGTTTGGCGAGGAATCTTTTAATCCTATAGCATTATTAGCTGCTGAAATCAAACTATTTAATCGACAATGATAATTTTAAAACGACTTATTCTTGACAACAGAATGACACCAAATTTTTACTTCTCCGTGATGACGTCACGCAGATATTGCTCATTGCGACAGCACGACCTACTAACGTTTTACTAGTAGTAAAACAAAATTTTTATGCATAGGAAATTATACATTATTTGAAATAATAATACAGTAAACTCTCAGTAATTCGACGGATATGGGGCTGAGTGACTGCCGGATTACTGGAGAGTTTAATACAAACACAAAGTATATTTGAATTATATTTATGTGTGTAACTCAAAAATAAATAAAACATAAAACAAAAGTCCTTTACTGTACTTGAAATGATAAAACGAGAATAAATGTAATTTTCTGTTCTTCACAATAAATGTTACCTCGTCATTATCGGCAAAAATAAAATTTAAATAAGGGAGATTGTTGTTCCAAGGGCATAATGTACCTAGAAACATTTTCGTTTTCTGTCTAGTGGTGTCATCTGGCTGTTTGAAATGCAACTATGACATAAATCCTACCCTATAGTGCAGCACTGATCTACAGTTTTGTTAGTTGGCCATTGTTTGTAGCAAAGAAAAAAAATTAGTGTTCTGCTGCAAAACTATTTTAAAGAGTTCTATCTATCACGTTTTACAGAGTGCAGTGTCTGTGAAACGTTCATCTAACGGTGTGTATTTTGACTACTTGTTTGATATTCTAAACGTAGTGGTTAGTGCTAGCAAAACATATCTGTTCAAAATGGCCACTTGTTGTACTAAGGGACACAAGTACATGTTCCTATGTAGAGCAAGTGAATAGTTTTTTTTGTTGTTTTTTTAGGTATTACAAAATACCCAGAAGTAAAGATAACTCAAAACTAGTACCTGGTGATGTAGATGCTTTACAAAAAGCCATGATAACTGTCACTGCTGCATCGGAAAAAAAGATATTGTTTAAAGAAGCATGTAAAGTGTGTAATGTGATGCTTTCTACTCTTTCAAGAGCTGTGAGCAACTTTAAGAAATCTGGGGAGGGGGAGCCTTGTGTTCTTCTAATTATCTTGTAAAGTATTCAGTATTAATGTTACTTCTGGTAGAAGTTATCTAGAAGGTCGCTATACTAAACTAACTTATGGTCTGGCTAAAAGCGTGTGAGGGTTCTACCATATAAATTTGCTGTGGCTAATGGCAAGAAGTTGACAACGGGGCTCTAGAACAAATAGCTATAGAACAATGGATGAGACTTTGCATGTCACGGCACAAATATATTTTGTCAATAAGAAAACCTTTAATCACAAGCCTTTCTCGGTCAACGAGCTTCAAAAAATAAATTATTTCGAAATTGTTTTGACAATTTAGGTGATAAACTATTCGTTATTTATTCCATAAACTATTCGACCCTATTCCACCGCATAGAATATGGAATGTGGATGAAACTGGCTTCACAACAATACAGGCACCGGCTTCAGTTGTAGCTTCAAAGGAGTCGAAGCAAATTGGATATTTGAGATTTATTGCGTATCTCATGTTATTTGATTGGATTTTTCTAGAGCTTTTACTGTAAAAACATTATCAGAGGTTTCAAGACACCAGGAAATTTTCTTTTTGGATCATTGTCTATTTAGTAACGATGATTTCATCCCATCATATGTAACCTATCAACAATCTATAAGAGTGTCAACATCCCAAAAAAAAAACATTGATGAAAATCCTTGGATACTCAACATTTATGTTTCTAGTCTGGCCATATATTTTTCAAGTTCACGTTTTCCTAGTTAAATTAACCTATATTTACTTTAATTAAATTTAGATATATTATGTACCTTTTTAAAAATAATACAGTATTATTATCAATTGCAATAACGGTTATACACTATATCTTGTGTAAAACAACTTGTGTTTCAAGGTACAACAGGAGATGTTCCCTGGTACATAAGTATATTGTACCAAGGAACATTTGTAAATAAAAGTTTTTCTGCTCAGTCCCAGTAAACCTATAAGTATGAATCGTTGTATGGGGTTTAAGTAGTAGTGACGGAAGTTCGTCATTAAGTAACACTGTTCTATTCATAAAAACTTGAAAGTTATTGAGGTAGGTTAAGAAATTGTCCCCTGGTGCAACACTCTCTCCTACGTTTCCGTTTACACTGCAATGACATTGTTCTCTTGTACTTCAGTGTTGCTGAAGTGATCTATGTGCAAACACATCGATTGTTATCAATGTACGTAACTACTGCATCTAAACACGACTGGAAATTGTTTGCCTATCACATTCTACACAATTGAAGCGAAGTGGAAGTCACTGAAATCTACATGCTGTGAAAAATATACAAGTAATGTTTACATATTGATTATGCTTACATCTTCCGTCGTTGACGAGAACGCAGGATTACTGGAGGAGCCGGTTAGGTGAAGGGTCGGACTAAGGAGAGCCTACTGTATTCCTAAGTTCAATGGAACTAAGGGTTGAATCAGGAACAGTTATTGTGATCGTTTCCTTTTCCAACAATAATGTAGGTATTTTTGCACTGTTCCCGTTTTTAAAATTTCATTAGCGAAAGTTCTTAGGAAGTTGTAATTAAAAGGCAAAATAAATAAAAAATATCATTAGTTACCTTACGTATACAAGATAGCGTCATTGTGTGTTTCTCCACTCTCTTAGTTGTTGTTGTTCCAGTGGTGACAACGGTCGTTGTTTTCAGTAGTAACAGATGTACATAAACGAAAAGTACATTCTATTAAAGTACTGCTTCACAGTTATGTTCCAGGTGATGCATTGTCACCAACCCAGGGACGCAGCTTAGCCCCAACGGACGTACTAATTTTGCCTTGGATGCCATTTCAGTTTAGAGTAGGCAGCAGAAGAAGAGGTAAAGTGCGAACCACATAACCGTGCACTTGGCCTTGAGAGGTCGCAGTAGGCGAGACGGTCAGTATAAATACGTCCCTACAAACATGATGAGAACTATCAAAACACTGACTTGCATATAACGGGCAATATGTAACATGTTTTCAGAAGTATGCACAAGGCCAAGTGCTCGGTAACGTCGGCAACACATGTAATTCCTACCACAGACTCGCTAACAAGATATTTGAAAGGTAATACACCACCTTGTCCCTTAGCATAAGAATATCATAGCCTCCAGTATTCCTACATGATCTGTCAGCTTCTTTCGTCCCACTTTTAGCGCAACACCGTAATGATTCATTTCACTATCTCCTAAATTTCGATGGGAAGAGCTTATCAGCTTGGTACATTGGCAATCTATTCCGTTTCCTTCACACTCGATAGGGATACTAACCGATTGCGCATGTGACACAGAAGCAGCTCGCTAGACGTTGGCTATCAAAAAGGCTGAGCGGGCTCTTAGGTTCCAGACCCAGGTTCAAAAAGGTTTTTATTTATAAACGTATATTGTTATTAAATCAAATTAAATATAAGTTATTTCTTTTACTACACAATTATAAAAATATGATATGTAATAGTTTTATAATTTTAAGCTTGGTTAACGAAACCTAATGTGACACAAAAAAGTAAGGATTGAACAATGTGCTAAATTTTAGGAAGAAGCTTAATCCTAATAGCTTGAAGCAGTTGTGACACATTTTTATAAAATAAATAAACCCTATTACTAAATACAAATAAACTTTCTTGTTTAGGTAAAGCCTAATGTTAATTGTAATTGTAAATTAATCATCTTTAGAGGATTCTGCTACAATATAGACTCCCCTATATTACTATTGTAACAGCATGTGTTATTCCTCTAAACCTAATTGCCTTACAACCTATATGTATTAGGATTTAGGTAATAAACGTTTTTGTGGTTAGGAGGTTGATTAATTATTTTTATTCGTTTCTTAATAAATAATTCAAGAATGAAGCTAAATTATATAATTTTGGGTTAGCTTACAGTTCGGTTGAAACTGAGTTAAATAATACTAGCAGACTACCTGTCCTTCGTACGGGGTTGACGAATATTTGTATTGCTTTAATTTGTATTTCGGTTGAATTAAATTTACTGAAATTAAACTCCAATAAATATATCAAACTACACTTTATAAACCTACCGTTAAGGGAGTTTCCAAGCCCAGCGGGGCTGTGAAATAACAGAATTTTTAAACAAAATCAGGCCTATGAGAAAACCAGGTACCCTATGAATGTAATAGTAAAATTTCAGGTATTTATATTCCGATCCAACATGTTTGATAAGGGAAAAGATTACACCGGGCGACGCAGAAAGTCAGGAATAGGAAAAAATATAATGAAAACTCTCACTCAAAGAAAAAAATAAAATTGTTATCAAATTAAAGTTGGGTAAAAAATTCGTTATGGAGTAATAAGAAATACTACGTCTTCCGCGTCAATGGCGCGAATTAGTACGTATAAACTACATATATTTAAACATAGGCCTACCTATAAAGTATCCGGTTACGATAAATTTGGTTGTAATTTTATACAATACTAAATACCTATATTAAATTATATATGTAAAGGGTCCAGTCAGGATATTTTGTCAGGATAATTTTACACAACATTACCTAATTAAACGTCTACTTCCTCGGAGTAATACGTAGTCACGTGATATCTATTCTAGCCTAACATGGGTACATTTGGTTAAACGTAAAACATTACAACCAAATCTATACTGACTGGATACTTCATAGGTATATAAAATTAATCTTCCCTGGCAATAACAAACAAGAATTGTCAATGTAGATTCAGGATTTTATTTTCATTTTGTATGCATTGTATTGTGGGTGGGCAATGTGCATTTCTACCAGCACTATTAGGGAGGGGGAAATTACATTTTTCCAAAATTGTAAACTTTTGGGGCGTGAGTAAGAGTTTCATAACTTTTTCCGTATCTCTGATGACTTTCTTCGTCACGCGGTATAATTATTTTCGCTAAAATCGAACACGTGGGAACGGGAATTAAATACCAAATTTCAGCTCAATGGAATCAGTAGTTTTTACGTGACTGAGTAATACACACACACAGAGAAGACATTAGATTTTTATACAATAGTATAGATTAGTTCCCGATAAATATATCAAACTATAAACTTACTGATTATTGTCTTGAAAACCAAGGGAAAAAAAACTTCTCGTAACATAAAATTTGTAAAGTAAACTAACCTAGAAAGATGAATAACAATCAATTTCTATCAGCTGTTTGAATGTGTTTAAAAGTGACTGTTACAGGTGATTCTCAGTTGATTAAATCAAGTCAAGTATTAAATGGGGTATAGAAATTTGAATGTTAAGGGGGTTTTTCATTTCCCGTGGGTCGGAATTTGTAAATAAAAGTAGGCCTATGTGTTACCCAAGGACCCTAAGAATGTCTATGTAAAATTTCAGCTCAATGGGTAAAGGAATTTTTACGTGATTGAGTAACACACACACACACACACACACACACACACACACACATACTCCATTAGATTTTCGTATATTAGCATGGAATAAAGATCTAAATAAAGTTATAGATACAAAACTCGGTATACCGTGCATAATTCCTTTATATTTTATATCAAACAAAGCTTGTTTTAATTAATTAAACCTGTACCTATAAAGCTGCGCGTTCTACATATGCACAGCTCTTTGACTGAAGCTATGTACGGCTTCTACGACCCCTAATTTAAATTAAAAACAAAATATTAATTAATAATTGTGTTTAGTAAAGAGGCACAAACACGCTGTAAAAGCTACCAATAGTTTACTCTTTTAAATTACACCGTTTAATTTTTTCTTTATCAAAAACGTTGAGTAAAATTTTAGAGATTACATTTAGTTTAAGCTAGAAGAACACTTGAAAAGTTGTTATTCGTTAGCATAATGTTCAATGTATAAATTTAAATTTGTAGTTTATCTTTTAAATATAAAATTAAACCAATCGAATATTTGTAAGACATGTCTTCTACAAGTCATTCAATTATTTCTATTAGCTCGCACTATACTGATATATATATATATATATATATATATATATATATATATATATATATATATGTGTGTGTGTGTGTGTGTGTTTATATATATATATATATATATATATATGTGTGTGTGTGTGTGTGTGTGTGTGTGTGTGTGTGTGTGTGTGTGTGTGTGTGTGTGTGTGTGTGTTTATGTATATATAGTTATATAGTAGAGTCTCGATAATTCGAGGTAGATGGGACCAAGACCCTCTCGAATTACTGAAAACTCGGGTTACGTTCCTGTGCAATAGGAATAGCAGGAGCTTTAGTAAGCTATAATAAAGCTACAACTAAACAAAAAACACTAAATAAGCTTATAGGACTTTATATGAACATTTCTTGGAAGCTCGACTCATTTCCTCAAGTTCAAATACATTACTTCCAACCTATAGTGGATGACAATTGATTTTATTACGGTTTAAAAAAATATTTATTCAATAACTAAATTATAAAAATCTGGGGAGTCTAGTTCGGATTCGAGGTGAGTATCTCCGTGTTCGAAGTCTAAAGCTTTGGCACAGACCCAACTTTCCAATAGCTAGAAATGTACTTCTTAAAGATTTATATGAATTTTTCTCCCATCTGGTTGTCGTCGAAACCTCAATTGCACAATTTTAATTTTTCGTCACGGTTACCAAACAATATCATATGCTCTAGGATTAAAAATGAGCGAAAAGAATAAAAATAAACAAACAGGACTAGATTAACAGTATCGAAACTTGCTCCACGAACGGAAAATGCGAAAGTAAAGTGAAAAGAAACTACAACACAATGCAAGCGACAAAAAAAGAAAGCGTATAAATATTAACAAACAAAAATAATAGTCCAACACCATACATAGAAAGAAAGGAAAATTGCAAGGAAATCCGCTTTATATTTTGCCACTTAATATCGTTATCTGACATATATACATACATGTTTATATTAATAGTAATTATAAAATAAATAAAAACTAAAATAAAACATTTCTTTGTTTATTTAAGTAGGAATTGATTTAAACATTTTTTTTAAATATTGTAAAGATAATCTCTCAGTGTAGAGGTAGCCACCTGTTGTACGAAATAACCGGTTAATTTGTAGAAATAATTTGACCTGAAAACTCTGACGTCATCATAAGTTGAATGACGCATCTGTAGAAGTTCGGTAAATTAAAATATCACTAGCATAAACAGTCGAGCCTTTTAATTACTGATTAATTTCCGTCTTTTTAGTTACATATTACAGCCCGTGAATGCCAACTTGCAATAATTCTTAAATAATAGTGTAAACAAAATAATGATTTCCTGAGTATCAAACTAATCTTGCATAAATTTCCAATCCGCAGACCCTAAGATTTGTCCAACATTTAATTTTGGCGGAGATTTAAAATTAGGGCAAAAGAGAATTCCAAGCGTTAGGTTAACGTTTTGGAAGTACTTCCCAGAAGCTCATAGTCCCAACTCTCGTTTTGTACACTTCCGGATATGGAAGTACAGTTCTGAAATAAGAAAAACTAATTTCCGTAGCGACGTGTTTCATTTAGCCTGAAATTCTTTAAATCATATCTTTGGAAATAAAACAATACAATAAATACCTGTTTACTGTCTTTGAATAGAGAAATTATAGTGCGTGCCACGTAACCGTGCATTTGGCCTTGCGAGATTTCTCGTGAACTAACACTGTTTAAAACATGTTACATATTCAGAATATGCTATACATCAACAGCTTCTGCATCCGATATGTCTACACATATTTCAAGATTGTTTTGTTATTTTATAAGGAATTTAATTTATCATCGAACTTATCTAATGTATAAAACAAGTCAGGGTTTTGACAGTCCTTATCATGATTGTACTGACACTCTACCTCCCGTCTCGTCTAATGCGATCTCTCAAGGCCAAGTGCACGGTTATGTGGTCCGAACTATACTTTAACTTGCTATACTTTCTTTCGTTAAAAGATTTGTCGCTTTACAAAATTTCATTCCTATTTTACGTGAATGAGATCGTAACAAAAGTCACTCTAATTTTAAATAAATGAAACGTCTTAACCACAAAAACTGTTTATTATAATTTTTATGTACATTTCTATCGCAAAGGAATCATCTTCAGTGGGCATTACTACACTTGCTCACAGTTGCTCCAAGTAGTTATTGTCATACCTTCTTGATCAAAATAGTTTAAAATTTAATTTTCAAGGTAAACTCTTATAAGCTGATATACACTTTTACAAGTTTTCTAATAATTTTCCATGATCAAGATTGATTTGCAATCGTTATGCAGATGAAGGTTTTAATAAAAACATTTTTGTGATTAAGGGAATATCTGTTTAAAGTAACATATTGCAAGACATTTATTCCGAGTTGTTAAAGTTGTTTAAACCCTTAAATGGACAGGAAAAAGTCGTTTCATAAAATAACATGACCATGATCCATGCAACTAAGTAGATTGGAAATATAACGTCCTAATTAGACGGCCGTGATTCATTTCTGGCATTTCCCTCGTCTGCAGGAGTATGGAATACGGCTTTGGAAGTGAATCTCACGAAAAATATTTGCCTGGATATTAGACTGTAGAACCAGACAAACATAAATTAACAACACTTGTTAAATTCTTGAATTTTGTTGTCCATTACGTTCGGTGAATCTTATTAATCACTTAAACAATAGTTTATGACTATCCGAACTTTAAATTTAGTAAATTTGTTAAAAGTTACTGAGACAGAACGTTTTCAATCGCTATGTGCCAATCTTCATCAGTGTCTCACTTGTTAAATCTCAGTTATTTATTTAATCTTCTTATCGGAAAAGCATCATTATAGAAAGTGCGACTCTCTAGTTAGGTTTGAAATTACAACATAGAACATAGAAATGTCGTTAAATAAAAATATTTGTAAATATTTTCTGTAATAAAAATACATATTTTTAAATACAATAATGATACCAAAAAGTAATGGGAACGTTAAACCTGCGTGATTTGGCAACGCACCAAATATAAACATTTTCGACGTTTAACGTCCTGTTTTGGCGGAAATTCAAACGAGGGGAAAATGAAAGACTAATGTGTCAGATTACCTTTATCGAAAGTGCTTTTCAAAAGCTCAATTTATTTTTCGTTTCTATTTTTGTACAGTTTTTGGTACTTTAGTGCTGTTCTGAATACTAAATCCTAATTTATATTTGCAGATAATCTTTTTCTTATTCCGAAATTAATTCTTACAAATCTAAGGACGTTTTTAAGTATAATATCTGGTATCTATGGTCACCAGGTGATCAGTTCTTTCTTAAATGTACCCATTTTGTTCCTATAGTACGGAGTTAAGTTTCAAAAGCTTCCCAGTCGGACAATCCTGCTATATACTGTTCAATGATTCCTAATGTAATTTCAAATTGAGATCTGATATATTTAGAGAACTTCCAAAAAAACTTTTTATTTGTGGTTTGTTAATAATAATTATATTTAATGCAGTACTGATATTTTAAATTATCATCAGCAAAATAACTAAGCATTAAATAGGTGAAAAACAGTAAAAATTAGAGCGCTACCCTATAAATAACCGTTAATCTAAACTAACCAAAAACACATAATAAGACAATACTAAATTACTAAAAGCAACCCAATGATAGACAATAACAACTTAAAATCAAAAAATATAACAAATTTTCAAGTCAATTCTTACTTAAATCAACAAAGAAAAATTTTATTTTAGTTTCGTTTCCCTTTATAATTACAATTATATAAATATGTAAATATATATGTATGTATGTATATATATATATATATATATATATATATATATATATATATATATATATATATATATATATCGCAATATGTATTCTTGTGTATTAATAATTGTTTAATATTCCTGATAATGTTGGTACTGTTAGCCAACGAAAAGCTTTGAATTGTAAATTCAATTATAATTCTTGTATATATATATATATATATATATATATATATATATATATATATATATATATATATATATATATATCAAATGCAAAATATTAAGTGGCAAAATAAAAAACGATTTTATTTCTATGTATGATCTTGGACTGTTATTTTTGTTTGTTTCTATTCATACGACTTCTTTTTTTTGTCGCATTGTGTTATAGTTTCTTTTCGTATTCCTTTCGTATTGTCCGTTTGTGAAGCAAAGTTCGATATCGTTAATCCTGTTTGTTTATTTTATTATTTTCATTCATTTTTAATTCAAGAGCATTATTTATGATATTGTGTGGTAACCTCGGCAACAATTAACGGTTGTGTAACGGATATTCAACGACAACCAGATGGAGGCTGAAGAAAGGTTCATACGCCTCTTTGAAAAGTACATTTCTAGCGATGGGAAAGTTGGCTCAGTACCAAAGCGCTAGACTTCAAAGATACTCCATTCAAATTCGACCTAGGCCCCCAATTTTTTAATTTTTTTACAAAATAAATATCTGAATAAACTGTATTAATGATTAAAAACGTATTTTATTAACGGTTGAAAATTTGTACAAGATATATATCAGGAGAGTGTGAACTAATAGAAAGAACTGAATAAAGATTATAATAATCTATTGGGTGCATTGAAAACTTAATTAACTCTTTGACATCATAAACAGCCTTATTCTGTAAGAGTTTACAAAAGTAATTGTATCAAACTACATCGTTTGGTGCAAAACAAAATTGTCAACATTTCAAATTGGAGTAAATGTTCCCATTTCATTTTTGCTACCATATAGTGACGAAAAATTCACTAACTTTGCAAATATATTTTCTGGGTAGAAACGAGAGACATTAAAAGGGAGAAGCCGCGAAGGGAGGGCGATAGACTTCTATATATTGAAATGTATATAAACTAAACTTTATAAATATGCTAGGAATTCCATCATTATATTAATTATTTGCGTTTGAAACAATAAATACCTAAATTAAACTATAGAAAATGTAAACAATTCTGCCAATACAGTTTTGGTAAACTAATTTAACCGAATAGCATTTGGTAGGTTTAATATTATTAATAAAAATGAAAGGCAATTTGTAATTCAATAACATTGTATTGAATAAATACATTCTTTTAAAAAAACGTTTCTGAGAACTATGAAATTGGCGTTTTCCAAATGACGTCACGGGCATAAATACATTATTCATTGCCTTCATCAATACATCAATAATTTATATTTTTGCTCTTGCCTTTTGGAAATAGACAGGTTCTTTCGTTACGGGTCTACATATTATGAAAATCTATACTACTATATAATAATCTAATGGTGTCTGCCTATGAGTGTGTGCTTGTGTGTGTGTGTGTGTGAGCTTGTGTGTGTGCTTGTGTGTGTGTGTGTGTGTGTGTGTGTGTGTGTGTGTGTGTGTGTGCATGTATGTGTGCGTGTGTGTGTGCATGTGTGTGTGCGCTTGTCTGTGTTACTCAATCACGTAAAAAATACTCGACCCATTGAGCTGGAGCTATGCGAGATGGGTTCAGCTGAAGTTATGGAAGAAAGGTTCGGCTGGAGTTATGCAAGATGGGTTCGGCTGGAGTTATGCAAGATGGGTTCGGCAAGGTAATTCTAAATATAACAGTTACTGTCGAACAAACAGAGTTCCAACCGAAAAATAGTTCCATAATCCAAATAGTTCCATAGCTTCAGTTGTTTCATAACCTCAACAATTCAATAACCCAAATCTTTCCAAAATCTCGTTCTTTATTTGAACCCAATCGCTCATAAACCTCGTTCTTTATCTAAGCTTAATCTTTCCACAACCTTAACAACTCTATAACCTCAACAGTTCCATAATCTAAATCGTTCAAAAACCTCTTTCGTCCTCTAACCTTATTCGTTCCATAACCTTAGCGGTTCCATAACCCCAACAGTTCCATAACCCGAATAGCTCCGTAACCTGAATCGTTGCACAACATCAATAATATAATTCGTTTACTTTTAATATAATAATTCAGGTACGAGTTTGTATTCAGTTCGTATTTGTAAATTGAAAAATAAATCCTAGAACTATCAAAATACCGGGGAAACAATATCGTCAAATATCATTCGAAATTACTCATGTCGTTTAACAGTAAAAATAATGTGTTATATAATTTAAGTTATTATTTAAATAAATAATATAGGAGCTTGTCCTGTAGGGAGAGGTAAATATTTAATAATCCAAATAACAAACTCTCACAATAAATATGTTTATTACATAGAACGTGTTGCAATTATGACGTCATTAGTGACAGGAATTATTCTTTAAAATTGAAGTATTTTTCATTCCATTATTAATAATTATTTCATTCTTTTTAACAAATTATCATCTGCTGAAGAGGGACGGTACCAATATAAATACGGAGGGGAGTACTGTAATCCAAGCCTTGGCACTAAGAAACATGGCCTTGAGAATATAAAAGCCATTTGGTAACAAAATAATTACTATAGTGTTGGAAGTAATTTCAACTGTTTGAAACTGGCTCCTCGCCAGCGCGACTTCCGCTTCCTCTGTTACGTCCGTAACTCATTTTAACAGGAGTTGTAACTGTTTGGACAGATAACTGCAGACTGGTGTCTCCGGGACGGCTTGATAGTCCGAGTGACGAACAAAATGTAACAAAAGTGACCATTCACATTTACCTATACACGTTATACAAATTGTATTATATTCTTTCCGTTTCCGAAACACTTTTATGTAGTTTTAAAAACGTACATGTTAACTCGCATAGTAATATGTTTACTTCAACTTTTATAAAAATACATTTTTTAAAAAGCTCACTGACATAACTCGTTTCTATCGCACTAGACATCATCAGTGACTAGGTTGCTTGTTCTACGTCTCTGTCAGCTTTCTGGAGGTCGAACCAAGACGTGGTAAAAGTTTTCTAACCCCTCAAGATCCGTCAGAAATGAATCATCCCAATGGGCGGATTTATAATAGATTTGGCTTCCTCTCTGTCAGCTTTCTGGAGATCGAACCAAGAAGTGGTAAAAGTTTTCTAGTCGCTCAAGATCCGTCAGCAATGAATCTTCCCAATGGGAGGATTTATAATAGAATAGATTTGGCTTCTGTAATAGCATGACCCGGATGGAAAGGATCTTTGAAGAGATCAATAAGCACCTGCAAGAATGAAAAGCTTTCTTAACCTGTCTTAGCTACCACACGGGTGGCGAAAGGCTTTCTTAACCTGTCTTAGCTACCACACGGGTGGCGAAAGGCTTTCTTAATCTGTCTTAGCTACCACACGGGTGGCGAAAGGCTTTCTTAACCTGTCTTAGCTACCACACGGGTGGCGAAAGGCTTTCTTAACCTGTCTTAGCTACCACACGGGTGGCGAAAGGCTTTCTTAATCTGTCTTAGCTACCACACGGGTGGCGAAAGGCTTTCCTAGGAAGCGGCAAAAAACGAACCCTCACAATACACCTTTACATTCGACTTTAATTTGAGGCATGTAAAATTCTGGAGGAATATGAACCTGTGGAATATTAAAAGGGAATATGTTGAAGTAAGTCCTTGAGGTACAAGCATATGAGTCAAGGTCTATCCAGTGAGCCGCCTTCAGCAACCTTCATAACGGTGTGTCGTGGTCCGTATTCGCTGAAGATATTATCCTGTCCTATAACAGCACTTATCTCTAGTCGGCTGCCAAAACATGTTCCTACATGGACAGATATTTTGAAAGTTACAGAAACTTCTAAAACATAAAGTACCAAATTCTCACTGGTTCGAACAAAACAATCAACATCAACTTGAACCCAGGAAAGAAACTTCCTCCTGCTTCTTACTTGCCAAATATCTCGTGGTCAAGGGTGACTTAAGGTTGGCCATATGAGTGATCCTGAAGACTGGGACTTCATGGAGTTGCGCCATTATGGTGTCCTAAGTAAGGCATAAGACGCCTAAGTGACTCAGACCATGCCCTATGACTGTGAAGGGAAGTAACCATTCCCTCCGCGTTTTCAGCTGGAGCAGCTTTGCCAAGTGCAATGTGAGTCATACGGACGCAAATCAATTATAACATACCTGATAAATTCCAATTGCAAATAAGTATGTTACAATCGGATTTGTTTAAAAGAATTTTTTGTTTTTTGAAAAGATTTTTCATCGACAGAGCTAGCAGGAAAATCTTACAAAGTTTCTGAATGCACAATGGTGGGGGCATTTCCGAATTCACGTGTTAAGTTTCTGTGGGAAATTCACAAAGCACTCTCTCGCAACCCGTCTCAGAAAATGGAGCAAGATGTGCTAGCAATCGTAAAAATTTGTATAAAACTCTTAATAGTGTGATTGTCTAAATTAATTAAAAACGGGAAATATTATTAGTGGTTTTGTTTCGTTTAGTTTCAAAATTTAAAAGTGAACAGGTGTAATTATTAATAAATGTTTTAACAAATCCACTTGAGTGTAAGTGATTGCCCCAGGTATGTGTTTAAATTTAATTTTTTTATATATTTTTGGTTTCAATCAAATCAGTAAATATAAAATACCAGAATGCATTAAACCTAGCTTTGACAGAGAACATTTTCAAAAGATGTAAACTTACTATGTAAATATTTTAATTTGTTAAGTAATAAAGAGCAATAAGCAAATTATAAAATAAATCTAATATTTTGAATATAAAACTGTTTTGAAAACTAAATCTCTTTTATAAACATAAACGAGAGTTTTAATGTAACCGGTCTTTGTTAGAGCTATTAATTAGAACGCCAGTCTGCCTGAGTTAATAGTTGGATACAATTGTTTAGACAAACAACTGACGCGGCGAGAGTATGAATGTACAAGTGGATAGGGGTAAATAAAGTTTTTTAAATAAGTCAATTCACACTACGAACCCATTTACAATAATCCGGGGGGTTACGCAATGTTGAACGCCTGAAGTCCTAAGAGAGAGACTTGATTAAAATATGGGAAATGCGATACGTTTAGAACGTAAGCCAGATGATGCAGCTTGACGTTCATAACAGATTGACTCAAGTGACGTTCTGCACAACAGGCTGAACGATTGAGAGCTAGTTATATAATACAAACGTCATTGGGGCGACTCCTGTTTCATTCATCGGCTCTCCGAGCAGCTACTGTGAAACACCTACATTCCATACAACGTAAAACATCTAAATACGTGAAACACCGCAGGAACTGAAGTAGCCTCCTGACAACCATCCACAGAAGAGTGAATATATTTTTGAATGAACAGATCAAAACTACATAGATTTATAACAGAAGCTAGATAACAGACTACAGACATCTTGTTCACTGCAACAGTTACAGTTATAACTGTGAAACTCGTAACTGTGGAACTTATAAACCTAAAGGGCCTGACTAGTTTTGTCGAGTGTTTATGTCTCATTGATTATACTTCATACAAGCCTCGTCCAACAGAAGACTAATATACATTTTTATTTGAGCGGAGTTTTGACTAAATGGAGCCGCCGTATCTAACCAGACATCGTCCTGCCCACAGACCTATATAAAATCCGGGGGGCATCCATATCAAACGCACCCATGCACACACGAATCAAACCTCAAACTCTTGGATACTCAACCCAGACGCTTGAGTCACCAGGATTGAGATCCTTGGTAGCAGGCCCTGGTCACAGGCCTGCCTATGAAACGAGATGAGTCGCCGACCAGGAGACTACAGAGTATCGCTTGCTCTTTCAGAAATACCAAAGTATACCTTTCTGACGGTCATGTGTTCCGCACCCTCTGAATACCCATCCGCATAGTTGCACCCATCCAGGGAGTGCAGTCAGACGGTTACCCACCCTCGGATGTCCTTGAATAAGGGCAAGACTCTCAGAATGGGGATTTGTATCTACGCAGCCACCAACCTGCCCACTAGTCCTTTAGGTTTAACCCAATATATGACTCTAAGGGAAGCGGCACCCTTGCAATATTCATTGCTACAACTTTCAGCCTCAGTCAATGGACCGCAAAAATGTGCAAGCATTAAACTTTCCTCCAGACAGTATTAAGATTACAGACTTGAGTCTGAGTGAAAGTTTTACAGCGTATTTAATTTCGCTATGGCCAACATGCTGTGACTGGAAATATATTTATAAATTTTAAAAAAATACTATTAAAAAGTACTGTTTTAAAGAAACAATCACGCAATATTCTCGCTACTTTAATACCACTCCCCCTGCGCCTTTTGATCCGCTTCACAAATTGGTATTCGTAACAGTCCAAAACAAAGGACCTTCGCCATTTCCAACCCATTTGCTAAAAATCTGTTTTTTTATCTCCCTATAGGGACAATTTCAATGTGAAATGTTTCCCGTTTGTTACTTTTTATCTTCTTTTGTGTTTCAATTTATTCCTGATAAACCTTCATGTCTGTTTAGGTTGTATTAATATCAAATATAACAACGTCTAAATGGCAAATGCATTGCTGTTTACTTGCAGACCTTTCTTGTTTACATGCACAATCATATTTGTACAAATTATTTTTAAAATCCGCAATAACACCAATCGGGCAGTAATAATTTAGTGCATAAATAGTCTTGCTAATTTTATTACCTGTTCAAAACGTTTTCATCGAATTACCCGAGATGCAAAGCTGATATTTATTTCTCTGATTTTGTTCGCGACAAATCACGTGTCTAATTAGGACAAACGCTTCCATTACCACGATCGTTAAAATCTCTACTGTCATCATACAGCGTCAATCACTCGCTAAATCCAACTTTATCACAAACTGGTTTTGATTACGATTGCCGCCAGAATTTATCTCCAACAGTCACGGCAGTCTATTATGTCACGTTGTTTTACAATGTAATATCAGGTTATTGCTGATATAAACCCATTCGGTTTACACAATGCGGTGGTTACATGTCTCGTTCAATAGTTGTTACAGAAAATATTCGCCATTACGTTCGATAAACACAATCCCAAATAATGTTAATCAAAAACTTAATATTCCTAAAAATTAAATTGTTTTATTGCACACCTAACATACATACGCTAGTCTCTATTCAGAAATTTATCGAGATATTTTAATAGCACTTAGAAAGAAGGGTGAGCACGCTGTATAAAGTAACACAATATTGATTAATTTACCATTTAGTATCAATAATACTAATGTGTGTGTGTGTGCGCGTGTGTGTGTGTGTGTGTGTGTATGAGTGTGTGTGTGTGTGTGTGTGTGTGTGTGTGTGTGTGTGTGTGTGTGTGTGTGTGTGTGTGTGTGTGTGTGTGTGTGTGTGTGTGTGTGTATGAGTGTGTGTGTGTGTGTGTGTGTGTGTGAAAACGCCGAATAAAGGCGTTAAACCAAAATTAAAGAAACAGACGAGATTTTGATCATTTTGAAGTAAGCCTGCTTTGTGTGGGAAAGTAAACAAAAGGGGGGGTAAAAGTCGCATGATGTCGTGACGTAGGTTTTAAAAGCCACCCCATTGGTTGACAAAACATGGTACCATGTCTGGTGGGGAAGCGGAAGCCCAGCGGGGGTAAAATCGTCAGCGTTATTCGAGACTTCAAACGGTTAACAAAGTATAAGTACGCTCCAGGTCACAAGCCTTTGTTTCACTTTTGTGATCTGTAAATGACGACGTAGCAAATGTCGTGCTAAGCGCGAGAGAGTGTGTCGCCGAAATGTAGCTGCAAGTGTGTTTTGGAACCCTTTTGGAGGAGGTAACTTCTCCAAGAGTGGTCTCCAAAGTCTAACATCTATGTGGCGGCGTTATTAAGAAGTTTGTGTGTGTTAGAGGTGAACAATATGAAAAATTATTAGAGTCAGTAAAGTAATTAATAAAGTACAGTACTTCAAAATTTCTATAAAACAGTGAACAGTGAAAAATCCAGATTTAATTAAATTTCAATTTCTAAAACAAACTCTTATATATGAACAGAGAGAAATAAATAATTAGATATTAAATTGAACAATAGACATTCAAAAACTGAAAGCGAGACAGCAAACTTTTAAAAATTTCAAAATCGACTAAATTCTACTAAATCGACTAAACATAAAATTCTACTACGGCAACGCAGAAGGGACGTACGGGAAGTGTAGACAAGGAATTCGCAGCAGGGACGCCAACAGTCAAGATCTGTGACACTTGCATACCAAGATGGCCACCCCAGAAACAAACGATCTCGAGGAAGAAGAAAGAAAAATTTATCTGGATTTAGGAGTGACCCTGCGATTAAAGTCAGAGGTTAATTTCTCTCGTTTTATTTAATTAAAAATTCTATATTGAACAATTTTTGGGGAAAGTTGATATTTTAAATAATTCAATTTCAAATAAAATTTTTTTTTGGAGTTAAAGAATTTCAGACAATGGCTTTGTTTAAAAAGTAACTGAGAGGGGGTAGTGTTGGGTGGAGGATCCCCTCTACAACATGAGGGCCCTTTTCCAACCATGATTAATTATATTAAATAAAATTAAAATTGTTATACGATAAGAAAAATTTTGTGTTTTTGGTTTTTATATTAAGAAATTCAGATAACAGTATAAATGAAAATTAGTTAAAATTAATTGATGCAAATTAATTAAAATTATTTCTGAAATTAGTTGAATCATAGAGGGATTAAGGGATTGTGAAATTTTGAGTCTAGTGAATAAATTTATTACGTTAAGAATTTCAAATAAAATGTAAGGTTTTAGTTAAATTAGTTACATAAGAAAAAATATTTAAATTTTTATTGTTGGCAAATAAGTGTTCAAAATCTTTATCAAACTAAATGTAGTAAAATTGCATATTGAAATAATTTCTGTTTTATGAAAGATATCGATTGTTCAACTTAAAGGGTTATATTGTTTTTGTTTTTTAATTTCATTGCTGTTTTTAAATATTCTAATTAGTTAAAGGATTAAATGCGTAATTGCTATAACAAATAATGTTATTTTATTAACTGTTCTTGAGCAGAGAAAAATTGCTTTTGGAATTAACTTCTAAATTGAAAATATCAATGGTTTAGTTTAAAGAATTACATTGTTTTTTAATATGATTGCTGTTTTTAAAAATTATTGCGGTTTTTAAAACCTATTTAAATAGGTTAAAAAAGCAAGGACTGTTTTGGTTTAATTTAAAGAGTTATGTAATTGCAATTTTAAGTATTAAAAAAGTTAAAGGGAACCCAGCTAAAGTAAAATTTTCCATCTGAAACTAATAACTAAAGATAGAATTTCTCAGAAATTGTAACATAAAAAGAATAGACAGAGAAATATAAAAAGAAAGGTAGTATTAAAAACTTACCGAACTAGTAGATGTAAGATGGGTAAAAACTGTGCAGTAGTAATAAGTTAAAAAGTAAATAAAAAACATATTTTTTACTAACTTGCCAACAAAGCAATAGTGTTTTTATTTAAAACAGATTTTTTACACACTCCTAAAACCAAAGCGTCATTTCACCAAAAGATGCCTTCAAAGAACTTATTCCCCGGGAAATACGTACCCAAAGGATTAAATTTCAGCAAATTAGGTTTTTTATAATAAAGTCCAGTGATCTGTTCTCTGGCAGATTTTGGCGGGTCATTGCACAGTATCCTAGTTTGGCTAGGATAGGCCCTGTCAGAATTCTGAGCTTGTGGTGGAGTAAGGGTGGAGGCGGCGGCGCTGTGGCCCGTGCGGGGCGGGACGGCCAGCGGGCGGCGCGGTGCGCGCTCCGCTGCAGTGTGTGTGTGTGTGTGTGTGTGTGTGTGTGTGTGTGTGTGTGTGTGTGTGTGTGTGTGTGTGTGTGTGTGTGTGTGTGTGTGTGTGTGTGTGTGTGTGTATGTGTGCGTTGAGACGGCCAAAACTGTCTCAAGGGAAAAGATTGAGGCTAGCCCAAAATCTTTTCAAACATTGTTACGAAAAGACCGTAAAAATTAAAACAAATGCTACGCGCAAGGCCGGCAAGGAACGGCACTACCTGATTATGTGAACAAAGCCGGTCCATAGGGTCAACTTTGTTCACATAACAGAATGCTAGCATATATGAAATGTTTTCCTTTCAAATAGAATAATGAAAAAAGTAATAAATTGTTAATTAGATTAATTAACAAACGTAGCAATGTAACTATAAAATTTTAGAAAATGAACTACAGAAGCTAAATATAAAATAAAATAATTATGTTAAAAGCAAATTTAATGAAAAGTATATAATTCAAATCAAGTACTAATAGAAGAAGGAATGGTTATGTAAATGCCCCAAAAACGTTAAACTGTCGTGGGAAGGAGAAATATGTCTAAAGTAGCGCAACTCACGAACGGAAAGGGTTAGAAATGTCAATCAAGTTTGTAGCAGCATCTCAAATCGTGATAACGTACCATGGGTTAAGGAATTATCTAAATTTGCACCGCAAGGATCACTTTCGAGGCCTAGCTAAAATCGAACCAAAACAAAAAGAGAAAGTTTAATAGACAACCACCTTTGTAGGTCTGGACTGGCTTGTCTAAAGGAAATAACTACTGCTTGTAGAAGGGGTGGGGAACCGCCCGACGAGAAAGCGAGAAGGGGAGACGCATAGAAGAGCTGAAAGAGAACAGACGTATTTTAGCGAGACATCCAGAGGCGTTTCCAGGATGATGATCCGTGGCTAAAGACAACAACTAGCCCTAGATGGACGTGAAAATGGTCTGCTTTGCAAGCTTCCACGAGAACGAACTTTTTTATTATTTTTGTAAAATGTAAATTAAAGTACAAAAGTATTAAAGACGGCCCTTAAACCGGTCTAGTGTGATTGCTGCCGGACCCAAGTACTCCAGGACCACATCCGAGGGGGAACCAAGGATTCCAGGACAACCTCCGAGGGACAAGAGAAACAATCACAGTGAAAGTTTTGGTGCAAGTCTAAATTTTAATAGTATAAACCAATTTTTAAACATTTATAAATTTTCTAAAGAGTAATTACCAGATTTTGAATTAACAGTAAAACCATCAATTAATAAAAAAGTAAACTAAAATTAAGAGAATATATTAGCAATTGACTTATTTTCAAAAAGCTTTATAAAAGGTGGTTATAAAATAAAATATTGCTCCAGTATTTAATATCAAATATCGAAAGCAAATGATTAAAGTTACATTTATTTAATGAAAAAATTAGTCTATCCACTTGATATTCAAAATAAGAAATAACGTAATGTATTTAAATGTTAATGTCATAAGTATCAAAAGAATCTTGATATACCGTGATTATACAGTGATTTACTTTATAATCACAGTTTAAAATGATCTATGTCCATATATCCTATATGAAGAAAACAGGATTAGATAATTGATTAAAAATAAATCAAGGGAAATACTTACTAACGTCCAGCAGAATTATGTGTGGGAGCACAGAAATAATTAAAACACAGTATTGCTAAGAAGTAATTTCACCTGTTGCTTTCATGAAAGGGTTATATGGACATGCAATAAATATGTAATAAATATTTTTTAAACTGTGTGAACATCAATTGTCATCCACTAATGGTTTAAAACAATGTATTTAAACGAGATTGTAGAGATAAAAACGTATTTTATTAACAGTTGAAAATGTGTACAAGATATATGTATATATATATATATATATATATATATATATATATATATATATATATATATATATATAATACGTTTTCTTGTTTAATAATTTAAAACAACATAGGTTAATGTAATGAGGCCTATAGCTTACATTATTGTAATTTTCATTCCTGATAATGTTGGTACTGTTTACCAACGAAAAGCTTTGGATATAAATTAATAAATATTCTTGTATTTGTAACTATATGAAGCAACTGTGGCGTAACGTTTTCATTTAACAATGTGTTTTACCAACAAAAAGATGGTACAGCTATGGGGAATAGTTTATCACCTTTCATAGCCGAGCTTTTTATGAAAAACTTTGAAAAGGAATTAAGAAACAAACTCCCGTATTTTCCTAGAGTATGGATTAGATATGTAGATGATGTTTCGCAATTTTTAATACCAAAGAGTTTAACGTAGAACATTTC
This sequence comes from Prosapia bicincta, assembly GCA_036971475.1. Taxonomy (NCBI): domain Eukaryota; kingdom Metazoa; phylum Arthropoda; class Insecta; order Hemiptera; family Cercopidae; genus Prosapia; species Prosapia bicincta. Next base: position 100,944,489 of record JBAIZL010000006.1, on the reverse strand, counting down.
TTATCATTAATTAACAATGAACATAAAAATATTAAATTTACTTTTGAAATAGAGCATAATAAATGTTTACCGTTTCTTGATTTATTATGTTTTAGAAATAATAATAAAATTGAATTTGATATATATAGGAAACATACAAATAATGATAGATATATCCCGGTAGATTCTAACCATTGCAAATCCCATAAATTAGCAGCTTTTGACACTATGGTTAATAGATTAATTACTATTCCATTGCATAAAAATAGATTTAAATGTGAGTTGGCCAGAATTAAAGAGATCGCTAAATTCAATGGATACGATCCTAAAATAATAGATAATATATTGAGGAAACAAAAATTAAAAAAGTTTAGAAACGATTCTACTACCTTAATAACACAAAAAGAAAATGTTAAAAATAAATTCATTAGCCTACCATTTGATATGGATTTAACAAAAGGTCTAGATAAAGTTTTTAGACAGGTAAATTTAAAAGTAGCTTACAAAAGCTTAAATAGCTTTAAAAATGTATTAGGTAACCCTAAAGATAAAATTAAGATGATAGATAAATCTGGGATTTATAAAATAAATTGTAATTCATGTAGTAAAATTTATATTGGCCAAACGAAAAGGAAAATATTAACCAGATTTAATGAACATATTAGCCATATAAAATTTCAAAGACCTGAAAAATCTAGTGTTGCAGAACATATTCTAAACACTAAACACACTTTAGGATTAAATGATCTAAAATTATTGAAAAATGTTAATTCAAAAGGTCTTTTGAATAGTTTTGAAAGTTTGTACATTCACAAATATGACGAAAATAATTTATTAAATTGTGATAAAGGGCCTATCTCTAAATCTCAGTTATATTTATTAATTAGGAGATAGTTATAACTTTGTTAATAAGGAATATTATTTTTTTTTAGTAAAATTGAAATAGTTGTAACGGTAACTCTTCACCACGAGAGGGGGAAGACCGGACCGAGTTGTAGAGGGGGAATTTACTGCAACGTGATTGGTCGTACTAGTTTTTTAAATAAGGGGCGTGGCGAAGTAGTTGCCGGTTTATGCCTATATATTAGTTGTATTATGTTGTTTAAAGTTAGTTGTATTTTTTAAATACCTCTGAAGATGATTGCTGGGTAATCGAAATGTACATAAGGTTTAAATAAAATGTTATTTGTGGTTTAGAGGTTTTATTTATTTAAAAATTCTTGTATTTGAATAACCTATGTTGTTTTAATATATATATATATATATATATATATATATATATATATATATATATATATTCTATATATCAAGAGAGTGTGAGCTAATAGAAGCGATTGAAAAAAAGATGCTTAAATTTATATTGACATGTCAAATTCGCCGAGAGTTACTTACTTGTATAATGAGGTTCGCCGGTGCAGGAAATCTCCCTGAAACAATAAGTACTAAAATAAAAATGGTTGTCATAGTAAGGTACGATCAAGTCTTTAAGTGTAAACTATTAGCTAAAGTTAAAGATAAAATTAAAAAATAATAATAAAAATAATTATAAATATAAAACAATGTGTACAAATAAGGAGAAGTGTCTGAAGAAATGAAGGAATTTTAATTAAATCCTAAATCCTTCATAAAGAAGAATTATTAAGTTTAACTAAAAAGCAAATAAAAGTTAGTACAATAAATGGCGTACATTTATTACACTTCCAACAAAGAACGTTCCCCGGCTCCTATCAGCAATCAGCCTTAAGTGGCTGCTTTCGTCGCCATTTTGTCTTCCGGGGCATTTGTCTTTCCACAAAAGCCGTTCAGATGAAGTCATTTTCTTTTTCAATTTTGTGTGAAAACGCTGTTGGAAAGCTAATTAGGCGCGGCTGGTTACGAAACTGGGCGTTATTAATTAAAGATCGCCACGAAATAAAGCCTAATTAGTTATTGAATATATAATGAAGCTTTTACATTCAATAACGTCTTGCCAACTTCAATAACGCTTCTTTTATCACGATTCCGTGAGATCACAAGGATCCCAATAAAATCCTATTAGAATTGAACGTTGATCCTTATAAATATTGGTTAAGCGTAAAACATAATGTATTTATTTATTAAATATTTATAAAACATCAAGAGCATAGTGCTGCAATTTATTACAATGAAAACATTGAAAACAACCCCAATACCACAAAAAAAATCAAAAATCACAAATAATACAAGTTACTTGAAATTCAACCCATAAGTAGATTTCCATGACCATGTCATCTTCATCAGACGGTCTTATTACGAAATTACAATCTAGCAAACAAGAAAGTCACTATAGTTTGCTAGATAAGTAATTTTGAAATAAGACACTCTGATGATGGTGACATGGTCATGGGAATGTACTTAAGGATTTCTTCTTAAGCAATTTGTTATTATATGATTATTTTTGTGGTATTGTGGCTCTTTGAAATATCTTCATTGTAATAAACATGTGTATTTTTTTATCTATTTCTATTTCACCGTTGCCTTCCGATGAGTATAACTACAAATATAACTCTATTTGCTCAAGTTGAGTAGACGGTTAGCTTCGTAAATGAAATGACTCGTCAGCACGTAAGTTCCAAAGTATTCCCTTAGTTGTGTAATAATTATTTATTGTTTGATCAGTGGATTCAAGATGATTACAACAAGCGAGTTCAAAATATCTGCATATTCCCTTCATGTGAATCTAAGACCCTCTAATCAATATCTCATCTTTGCTAATATTTTGCCTTAAATTAACTATTATTCCCAAATATATACGTATTGTAATTTTATAACCTATATAAACGGTCGACTTCAATGCCACTTTCCATTCTAGCCAATGCCTCCAAATTAATCACCTCCGCACCCAGGACATCATCGGCATGCGTTTCCAACACATCTCTAAAGACAGCAAACTCTTCGTGGTATCCTACCTTCGATGACCCGAATACGAACCCTCTTACGTGATGGAATTTTATAACCTATATAAACGGTCGACTTCAATGCCACTTCCCACTCCAGGCAATGCCTCCAAATTAATCACCTCCGCACCCAGGACATCATCGGCATGCGTTTCCAACACATCTCTAAAGACAGCAAACTCTTCGTGATATCCCACTTTCAATGACCCGAATACGAACCCTCTTACGTGATGGAATTTTATAACCTATATAGACGGTCGACTCCAATGCCACTTTCCATTCTAGGCAATGCCTCCAAATTAATCACCTCCGCACCCAGGACATCATCGGCATGCGTTTCCAACACATCTCTAAAGACAGCAAACTCTTCGTGGTATCCCACCTTCAATGACCCGAACACGACCCTCTTACGTGTTGGAATTTGAGCTCTATTTTAATCAGGTATTGAGGAACTGTTTCATATTCATATTCCGCCTCTGACCTGTTCAAGTTATAGCCCATCACTGAAGATGGTCGTCGAAACTATACCGGTTAAATAAGCCAGTGTTTAGTGAGAATTTGAGTGCACGTTTTTACTATTTACCTTTGACGAACTGTCCTGGGTGGTTCTTCTCTGACTTGCATATCTATGCACATCTGTTATGATGTCCATATATCATAATTATTTTATTCCCTATACCAAAAACATATTTAGCGCTTTTTTTATAAAAGGCCTATTCAACCCTACCTGCAGATTTTTAATATCGTCTTCTAGTGTTGCTTATCATCATACGTATTAAATATCAGGTAAAACCTCGATATTTCGGACCTCTTTCTTCCGGAGCTCCGTATAATCCGAACATTTTTTGGATATACAACATCATTCATACTACATAAAGGTGATTTTCTGTAAGTACATGTTTTATTTCACTGTTTTTAACCATTCTCTGGTTAATCCGGATTTTCGGTAATCCGGATCGGCGCCGGATCAACATGAGTATATACTATTATTTATTTGTAGATTTTCTTAAGATTATTAAAACTCCTTCGCAAAAAGTTTAATTAAAGTTAATGACAGTGTAAAATACTGATCAGTTAATATTTCGATATACTTTTTCAAGATAATTGGTCATTATTAGAGACTAATATTGGATTTAAATAAGGCGTTACAAATGGATCGTTTTATTTTCTGAGAAATAGAATATCTACACCATTATAGTGTAAAAGATCTCATTTTTCCCCTGGCAAAAAATGTTTAATATATATAAAACGCTCCATTATTGATTGAACTATAAATTTTTATTATTTCGATTCGACAGTTAGTTTCCTGTTTTTGTCAAGTTATATACCTCTAACACCTAAGATAAAAATATACTAAAATTATCAGTTTATAAGAAATATGTGTTAACCAGAAGATTTCATTGCTGTCAGTTATGTAACCACTATTGTCGACTGGTGTACCAACATTTCAAAAACCTGACTTCTAACATTCAAAAACACTCTTAGATGTCATAAAATGTTCATCATTGTTTAATACTAGAGACGACAGACGTATAAACAATGCAAAAAAACGAAATTTTTGTTGTTAAAGAAACATTCTTAGATGTCATAAAATGTTGTCATTTTCTAAGTTTAGATACCACACACGTACCAACATTTAAAAACAAAAAGAGAATTTTAATGTTGAACAAAAATTCGTAGATATCATAATACTTTAATCATTGTGTACGTTTTAATCGACAGATGTACCAACAACGCAAATAAAACATGACTTGAATGTTAAACAAAAACTCTTGGGTGTCATACCATGTTGATCATTGTGTAAGTTTGAGACGGCAGGTGTAACAACAACGCAAAAAAACATGACTTTTAATGTTAAACAAAAGATCTTAGGTGTCATACCATGTTGATCATTGTGTAAGTTTGAGGCGACAGGTGTAACGACAACGCAAAACAAAACATGACTTTTAATGTTAAACAAAAACTCTTAGGTGTCATACCATGTTGATCATTGTGTAAGTTTGAGGCGACAGGTGTAACAACAACGCAAAAAAAACATGACTTTTAATGTTAAACAAAAACTCTTAGGTGTCATACCATGTTGATCATTGTGTAAGTTTGAGGCGACAGGTGTAACGACAACGCAAAACAAAACATGACTTTTAATGTTAAACAAAATATCTTGGTTGTCATATCATGTTGATCATTGTGTTAGTTTCAGGCGACAGGTGTAACGACAACGCAAAACAAAACATGACTTTTAATGTTAAACAAAATATCTTGGTTGTCATATCATGTTGATCATTGTGTTAGTTTCAGGCGACAGGTGTAACGACAACGCAAAACAAAACATGACTTTTAATGTTAAACAAAATATCTTGGTTGTCATATCATGTTGATCATTGTGTTAGTTTGAGACGGCAGGTGTAACGACAACGCAAAACAAAACATGACTTTTAATGTTAAACAAAATATCTTGGTTGTCATATCATGTTGATCATTGTGTTAGTTTGAGACGGCAGGTGTAACGACAACGCAAAACAAAACATGACTTTTAATGTTAAACAAAAGATCTTGGTTGTCATATCATGTTGATCATTGTGTTAGTTTCAGGCGACAGACGTACCAACAACGCAAAACAAAACATGACTTTTAATGTTAAACAAAAGATCTTGGGTGTCATATCATGTTGATCATTGTGTTAGTTTGAGGCAACAGGTGTAACGACAACGCAAAACAAAACATGACTTTTAATGTTAAACAAAAGATCTTGGGTGTCATATCATGTTGATCATTGTGTTAGTTTGAGGCAACAGGTGTAACGACAACGCAAAACAAAACATGACTTTTAATGTTAAACAAAAGATCTTGGGTGTCATATCATGTTGATCATTGTGTAAGTTTGAGGCGACAGATGTACCAACAACGCAAAACAAAACATGACTTTTAATGTTAAACAAAAGATCTTGGGTGTCATATCATGTTGATCATTGTGTTAGTTTGAGGCAACAGGTGTAACGACAACGCAAAACAAAACATGACTTTTAATGTTAAACAAAAGATCTTGGGTGTCATATCATGTTGATCATTGTGTTAGTTTGAGGCAACAGGTGTAACGACAACGCAAAACAAAACATGACTTTTAATGTTAAACAAAAGATCTTGGGTGTCATATCATGTTGATCATTGTGTTAGTTTGAGGCAACAGGTGTAACGACAACGCAAAACAAAACATGACTTTTAATGTTAAACAAAAGATCTTGGGTGTCATATCATGTTGATCATTGTGTTAGTTTGAGGCAACAGGTGTAACGACAACGCAAAACAAAACATGACTTTTAATGTTAAACAAAAGATCTTGGGTGTCATATCATGTTGATCATTGTGTTAGTTTGAGGCAACAGGTGTAACGACAACGCAAAACAAAACATGACTTTTAATGTTAAACAAAAGATCTTGGGTGTCATATCATGTTGATCATTGTGTTAGTTTGAGGCAACAGGTGTAACGACAACGCAAAACAAAACATGACTTTTAATGTTAAACAAAAGATCTTGGGTGTCATATCATGTTGATCATTGTGTTAGTTTGAGGCAACAGGTGTAACGACAACGCAAAACAAAACATGACTTTTAATGTTAAACAAAAGATCTTGGGTGTCATATCATGTTGATCATTGTGTTAGTTTGAGGCAACAGGTGTAACGACAACGCAAAACAAAACATGACTTTTAATGTTAAACAAAAGATCTTGGGTGTCATATCATGTTGATCATTGTGTTAGTTTGAGGCAACAGGTGTAACGACAACGCAAAACAAAACATGACTTTTAATGTTAAACAAAAGATCTTGGGTGTCATATCATGTTGATCATTGTGTTAGTTTGAGGCAACAGGTGTAACGACAACGCAAAACAAAACATGACTTTTAATGTTAAACAAAAGATCTTGGGTGTCATATCATGTTGATCATTGTGTTAGTTTGAGGCAACAGGTGTAACGACAACGCAAAACAAAACATGACTTTTAATGTTAAACAAAAGATCTTGGGTGTCATATCATGTTGATCATTGTGTTAGTTTGAGGCAACAGGTGTAACGACAACGCAAAACAAAACATGACTTTTAATGTTAAACAAAAGATCTTGGGTGTCATATCATGTTGATCATTGTGTTAGTTTGAGGCGACAGACGTACCAACAACGCAAAACAAAACATGACTTTTAATGTTAAACAAAAGATCTTGGGTGTCATATCATGTTGATCATTGTGTTAGTTTGAGGCGACAGACGTACCAACAACGCAAAACAAAACATGACTTTTAATGTTAAACAAAAGATCTTGGGTGTCATATCATGTTGATCATTGTGTTAGTTTGAGGCGACAGACGTACCAACAACGCAAAACAAAACATGACTTTTAATGTTAAACAAAAGATCTTGGGTGTCATATCATGTTGATCATTGTGTTAGTTTGAGGCGACAGACGTACCAACAACGCAAAACAAAACATGACTTTTAATGTTAAACAAAAGATCTTGGGTGTCATATCATGTTGATCATTGTGTAAGTTTGAGGCGACAGACGTACCAACAACGCAAAACAAAACATGACTTTTAATGTTAAACAAAAGATCTTGGGTGTCATATCATGTTGATCATTGTGTTAGTTTGAGGCGACAGACGTACCAACAACGCAAAACAAAACATGACTTTTAATGTTAAACAAAAGATCTTGGGTGTCATATCATGTTGATCATTGTGTTAGTTTGAGGCGACAGACGTACCAACAACGCAAAACAAAACATGACTTTTAATGTTAAACAAAAGATCTTGGGTGTCATATCATGTTGATCATTGTGTTAGTTTGAGGCGACAGACGTACCAACAACGCAAAACAAAACATGACTTTTAATGTTAAACAAAAGATCTTGGGTGTCATATCATGTTGATCATTGTGTTAGTTTGAGGCGACAGATGTACCAACAACGCAAAACAAAACATGACTTTTAATGTTAAACAAAAGATCTTGGGTGTCATATCATGTTGATCATTGTGTTAGTTTGAGGCAACAGGTGTAACGACAACGCAAAACAAAACATGACTTTTAATGTTAAACAAAAGATCTTGGGTGTCATATCATGTTGATCATTGTGTTAGTTTGAGGCAACAGGTGTAACGACAACGCAAAACAAAACATGACTTTTAATGTTAAACAAAAGATCTTGGGTGTCATATCATGTTGATCATTGTGTAAGTTTGAGGCGACAGATGTACCAACAACGCAAAACAAAACATGACTTTTAATGTTAAACAAAAGATCTTGGGTGTCATATCATGTTGATCATTGTGTAAGTTTGAGGCAACAGGTGTAACGACAACGCAAAACAAAACATGACTTTTAATGTTAAACAAAAGATCTTGGGTGTCATATCATGTTGATCATTGTGTAAGTTTGAGGCGACAGGTGTAACGACAACGCAAAACAAAACATGACTTTTAATGTTAAACAAAAGATCTTGGGTGTCATATCATGTTGATCATTGTGTTAGTTTGAGGCGACAGGTGTAACGACAACGCAAAACAAAACATGACTTTTAATGTTAAACAAAAGATCTTGGGTGTCATATCATGTTGATCATTGTGTAAGTTTGAGGCGACAGGTGTAACGACAACGCAAAACAAAACATGACTTTTAATGTTAAACAAAAGATCTTGGGTGTCATATCATGTTGATCATTGTGTAAGTTTGAGGCGACAGGTGTAACGACAACGCAAAACAAAACATGACTTTTAATGTTAAACAAAAGATCTTGGGTGTCATATCATGTTGATCATTGTGTTAGTTTGAGGCAACAGGTGTAACGACAACGCAAAACAAAACATGACTTTTAATGTTAAACAAAAGATCTTCGGTGTCATATCATGTTGATCATTGTGTTAGTTTGAGGCGACAGATGTACCAACAACGCAAAACAAAACATGACTTTTAATGTTAAACAAAAGATCTTGGGTGTCATATCATGTTGATCATTGTGTTAGTTTGAGGCAACAGGTGTAACGACAACGCAAAACAAAACATGACTTTTAATGTTAAACAAAATATCTTGGGTGTCATATCATGTTGATCATTGTGTAAGTTTGAGGCGACAGATGTACCAACAACGCAAAACAAAACATGACTTTTAATGTTAAACAAAAGATCTTGGGTGTCATATCATGTTGATCATTGTGTTAGTTTGAGGCAACAGGTGTAACGACAACGCAAAACAAAACATGACTTTTAATGTTAAACAAAAGATCTTAGGTGTCATATCATGTTGATCATTGTGTTAGTTTGAGGCAACAGGTGTAACGACAACGCAAAACAAAACATGACTTTTAATGTTAAACAAAAGATCTTGGGTGTCATATCATGTTGATCATTGTGTTAGTTTGAGGCAACAGGTGTAACGACAACGCAAAACAAAACATGACTTTTAATGTTAAACAAAATATCTTGGGTGTCATATCATGTTGATCATTGTGTTAGTTTGAGGCGACAGATGTACCAACAACGCAAAACAAAACATGACTTTTAATGTTAAACAAAAGATCTTGGGTGTCATATCATGTTGATCATTGTGTTAGTTTGAGGCAACAGGTGTAACGACAACGCAAAACAAAACATGACTTTTAATGTTAAACAAAAGATCTTGGGTGTCATATCATGTTGATCATTGTGTTAGTTTGAGGCGACAGGTGTAACAACAACGCAAAACAAAACATGACTTTTAATGTTAAACAAAAGATCTTGGGTGTCATATCATGTTGATCATTGTGTAAGTTTGAGGCGACAGGTGTAACAACAACGCAAAACAAAACATGACTTTTAATGTTAAACAAAAGATCTTGGGTGTCATATCATGTTGATCATTGTGTTAGTTTGAGGCGACAGGTGTAACAACAACGCAAAACAAAACATGACTTTTAATGTTAAACAAAAGATCTTGGGTGTCATATCATGTTGATCATTGTGTTAGTTTGAGGCAACAGGTGTAACGACAACGCAAAACAAAACATGACTTTTAATGTTAAACAAAAACTCTTGGATTTCATAAAACTTTAATCATTGTGTATGTTTGAGGCGACAGACGTACCAACAACGCAAAACAAAACATGACTTTTAATGTTAAACAAAAGATCTTGGGTGTCATATCATGTTGATCATTGTGTAAGTTTGAGGCGACAGATGTACCAACAACGCAAAACAAAACATGACTTTTAATGTTAAACAAAAGATCTTGGGTGTCATATCATGTTGATCATTGTGTTAGTTTGAGGCAACAGGTGTAACGACAACGCAAAACAAAACATGACTTTTAATGTTAAACAAAAGATCTTGGGTGTCATATCATGTTGATCATTGTGTTAGTTTGAGGCGACAGGTGTAACAACAACGCAAAACAAAACATGACTTTTAATGTTAAACAAAAGATCTTGGGTGTCATATCATGTTGATCATTGTGTAAGTTTGAGGCGACAGATGTACCAACAACGCAAAACAAAACATGACTTTTAATGTTAAACAAAAGATCTTGGGTGTCATATCATGTTGATCATTGTGTTAGTTTGAGGCGACAGGTGTAACAACAACGCAAAACAAAACATGACTTTTAATGTTAAACAAAAGATCTTGGGTGTCATATCATGTTGATCATTGTGTAAGTTTGAGGCGACAGGTGTAACAACAACGCAAAACAAAACATGACTTTTAATGTTAAACAAAAGATCTTGGGTGTCATATCATGTTGATCATTGTGTTAGTTTGAGGCGACAGGTGTAACAACAACGCAAAACAAAACATGACTTTTAATGTTAAACAAAAGATCTTGGGTGTCATATCATGTTGATCATTGTGTTAGTTTGAGGCAACAGGTGTAACGACAACGCAAAACAAAACATGACTTTTAATGTTAAACAAAAACTCTTGGATTTCATAAAACTTTAATCATTGTGTATGTTTGAGGCGACAGACGTACCAACAACGCAAAACAAAACATGACTTTTAATGTTAAACAAAAGATCTTGGGTGTCATATCATGTTGATCATTGTGTAAGTTTGAGGCGACAGATGTACCAACAACGCAAAACAAAACATGACTTTTAATGTTAAACAAAAGATCTTGGGTGTCATATCATGTTGATCATTGTGTTAGTTTGAGGCAACAGGTGTAACGACAACGCAAAACAAAACATGACTTTTAATGTTAAACAAAAACTCTTGGATTTCATAAAACTTTAATCATTGTGTATGTTTGAGGCGACAGACGTACCAACAACGCAAAACAAAACATGACTTTTAATGTTAAACAAAAGATCTTGGGTGTCATATCATGTTGATCATTGTGTAAGTTTGAGGCGACAGATGTACCAACAACGCAAAACAAAACATGACTTTTAATGTTAAACAAAAGATCTTGGGTGTCATATCATGTTGATCATTGTGTAAGTTTGAGGCGACAGATGTAACAACAACGCAAAACAAAACATGACTTTTAATGTTAAACAAAAGATCTTGGGTGTCATATCATGTTGATCATTGTGTAAGTTTGAGGCGACAGATGTACCAACAACGCAAAACAAAACATGACTTTTAATGTTAAACAAAAGATCTTGGGTGTCATATCATGTTGATCATTGTGTTAGTTTGAGGCGACAGACGTACCAACAACGCAAAACAAAACATGACTTTTAATGTTAAACAAAAGATCTTGGGTGTCATATCATGTTGATCATTGTGTTAGTTTGAGGCAACAGGTGTAACGACAACGCAAAACAAAACATGACTTTTAATGTTAAACAAAAGATCTTGGGTGTCATATCATGTTGATCATTGTGTTAGTTTGAGGCAACAGGTGTAACGACAACGCAAAACAAAACATGACTTTTAATGTTAAACAAAATATCTTGGGTGTCATATCATGTTGATCATTGTGTAAGTTTGAGGCGACAGATGTACCAACAACGCAAAACAAAACATGACTTTTAATGTTAAACAAAAGATCTTGGGTGTCATATCATGTTGATCATTGTGTTAGTTTGAGGCAACAGGTGTAACGACAACGCAAAACAAAACATGACTTTTAATGTTAAACAAAAGATCTTGGGTGTCATATCATGTTGATCATTGTGTTAGTTTGAGGCGACAGATGTACCAACAACGCAAAACAAAACATGACTTTTAATGTTAAACAAAAGATCTTGGGTGTCATATCATGTTGATCATTGTGTTAGTTTGAGGCAACAGGTGTAACGACAACGCAAAACAAAACATGACTTTTAATGTTAAACAAAAGATCTTGGGTGTCATATCATGTTGATCATTGTGTTAGTTTGAGGCAACAGGTGTAACGACAACGCAAAACAAAACATGACTTTTAATGTTAAACAAAAGATCTTGGGTGTCATATCATGTTGATCATTGTGTAAGTTTGAGGCGACAGGTGTAACGACAACGCAAAACAAAACATGACTTTTAATGTTAAACAAAAGATCTTGGGTGTCATATCATGTTGATCATTGTGTAAGTTTGAGGCAACAGGTGTAACGACAACGCAAAACAAAACATGACTTTTAATGTTAAACAAAAGATCTTGGGTGTCATATCATGTTGATCATTGTGTTAGTTTGAGGCAACAGGTGTAACGACAACGCAAAACAAAACATGACTTTTAATGTTAAACAAAAACTCTTGGATTTCATAAAACTTTAATCATTGTGTATGTTTGAGGCGACAGACGTACCAACAACGCAAAACAAAACATGACTTTTAATGTTAAACAAAAGATCTTGGGTGTCATATCATGTTGATCATTGTGTAAGTTTGAGGCAACAGGTGTAACGACAACGCAAAACAAAACATGACTTTTAATGTTAAACAAAAGATCTTGGGTGTCATATCATGTTGATCATTGTGTTAGTTTGAGGCAACAGGTGTAACGACAACGCAAAACAAAACATGACTTTTAATGTTAAACAAAAACTCTTGGATTTCATAAAACTTTAATCATTGTGTATGTTTGAGGCGACAGACGTACCAACAACGCAAAACAAAACATGACTTTTAATGTTAAACAAAAGATCTTGGGTGTCATATCATGTTGATCATTGTGTAAGTTTGAGGCGACAGATGTACCAACAACGCAAAACAAAACATGACTTTTAATGTTAAACAAAAGATCTTGGGTGTCATATCATGTTGATCATTGTGTAAGTTTGAGGCGACAGATGTAACAACAACGCAAAACAAAACATGACTTTTAATGTTAAACAAAAGATCTTGGGTGTCATATCATGTTGATCATTGTGTAAGTTTGAGGCGACAGATGTACCAACAACGCAAAACAAAACATGACTTTTAATGTTAAACAAAAGATCTTGGGTGTCATATCATGTTGATCATTGTGTTAGTTTGAGGCGACAGACGTACCAACAACGCAAAACAAAACATGACTTTTAATGTTAAACAAAAGATCTTGGGTGTCATATCATGTTGATCATTGTGTAAGTTTGAGGCGACAGATGTACCAACAACGCAAAACAAAGCATGACTTTTAATGTTAAACAAAAGATCTTGGGTGTCATATCATGTTGATCATTGTGTTAGTTTGAGGCGACAGACGTACCAACAACGCAAAACAAAACATGACTTTTAATGTTAAACAAAAGATCTTGGGTGTCATATCATGTTGATCATTGTGTAAGTTTGAGGCAACAGGTGTAACGACAACGCAAAACAAAACATGACTTTTAATGTTAAACAAAATATCTTGGGTGTCATATCATGTTGATCATTGTGTAAGTTTGAGGCGACAGATGTACCAACAACGCAAAACAAAACATGACTTTTAATGTTAAACAAAAGATCTTGGGTGTCATATCATGTTGATCATTGTGTAAGTTTGAGGCAACAGATGTACCAACAACGCAAAACAAAACATGACTTTTAATGTTAAACAAAAGATCTTGGGTGTCATATCATGTTGATCATTGTGTTAGTTTGAGGCAACAGGTGTAACGACAACGCAAAACAAAACATGACTTTTAATGTTAAACAAAAGATCTTAGGTGTCATATCATGTTGATCATTGTGTTAGTTTGAGGCAACAGATGTACCAACAACGCAAAACAAAACATTACTTTTAATGTTAAACAAAAACTCTTGGATTTCATAAAACTTTAATCATTGTGTATGTTTGAGGCGACAGACGTACCAACAACGCAAAACAAAACATGACTTTTAATGTTAAACAAAATATCTTGGGTGTCATACTATGTAGATCATTGTGTAAGTTTGAGGCGACAGACGTACCAACATTGCAAAGCAAAACAAGCCTATTTTGTTAAACAGATATTCACAAATCACATAAAACTTTAATCATTGTGTAAGTTTGAGGCGACAGACGTACCAACAACGCAAAACAAAACATTACTTTTAATGTTAAACAAAATATCTTGGGTGTCATACTATGTAGATCATTGTGTAAATTTGAGGCGACAGACGTACCAATATTGCAAAGCAAAACAAGCCTATATTGTTAAACAGATATTCACAAATCACATAAAACTTTCACACAACAGTGCTTACTCTGCATATTGTTGACTTAGTTTTTCAATTTTTCTAAATACCCGAACAATTGACCTAATTTTCTAAACGAGCAGGAAATAAAAAAAGCGAGGGAAATCTATTATAGCGTAAAATCTTGTATTAGTTGTAAGAATGGAGGTTGTGAAACTAATTACAAACTGCTCTCCGAGTTGTACTCCAGGTTAAACTTTTAAGTTTTTTTAAAACTTTTTAAAGTTTTTATCATCATCAGCGTAAGGTACTTCATCAACTGAAGCAGGTAATGGAAGTTCCTTATTCCAAAACAATTAGCTTTTGAGTAAAGGGTAATTTTTGTTTAATGGCTTCTTCATCTCGGAAAATTTAACTATTTTTTTACTCACAGACTTTTCTATTTGGCTTCTGAACTAAACTTTTCTTTTAGAATAATCTTGGGATTTTTTTCTACCCCTAGGATTCTGAACTACACTACACTTCTTAACTACACGCAAAGGTTATATTGTTATTACAAGGGATGGACATTATGAAGCAGAACAGAATAAGATTGTAAGTTATATTATTAGTTAAAGAATTAGTTAAATTCTACTCTAAATACAACCTAACTGAAATTAAATTATATTTTTATAAAATATCTAGCGCCCCATGCCAGCTACGCCCGCACTTGTTTAAAATTGTTACTTTAAACGTTAATTTAATAAATATAAAAACAACTTATAATTGATTAATTATTATGGAACGGCAATATGAAGTTATAATAGCGTATTATTTAACCGAAAATATATGCAATGTATACAGATGATTGAAGCACTTATGCATAAAGTTGCAATTTTTAGACTTTGAAATCAATATTTCGCAAAATCCTTCCTTAGGACAACGTTTCATATATATATATATATATATATATATATATATATATATATATATATATATATATTAAATATGGTGATATGTTTTCTTGTAATATAGTTAATAAATTTTAAAAAATTTCAAAAACAAGAATACTTTTAATGAATATATTTATTCAAAGCTTTTCGCCAATAAAATAGTACCAGCATTTTTAGGAAAATAATTATCTAATAAAATATTTTTACAAAATTATATCACATAATCCATGGTTAGTTATTCTTAGTATTGTAATTCTTGAGGATGTTGGTAATGTCAACCAACGAAAAGCTTTGAATGTATTGTTCAATAAATTATTCCTGTAATTGTGTATATTATTTAATCTTAAAAATATTCTAACACAAAAACATATTTGATATTCTACATATATATATATATATATATATATATATATATATATATATATCGCAATATGTATTCTTGTGTATTAATAAAGACCTAAGTCAAAATACAAATACAAGAATTATAATTGAATTTACAATTCAATTGAATTGTAAATTCAATTATAATTCTTGTATTTGTATTTTGGCTTAGTTCTTTATATATATATATATATATATATATATATATATATATATATATATATTTTAACATATGTTTTAGGCCTATAGCTTACATTATTGTCATTTTCATTCCTGATAATGTTGGTACTGTTTACCAACGAAAAGCTTTGGATATAAATTAATAAATAGTCTTGTATTTGTAACCTATATGTTTTAAATTATTAAACAAGAAAACGTTATATATATATATATATATATATATATATATATATATATATATATATATATATAT
This sequence comes from Prosapia bicincta, assembly GCA_036971475.1. Classification (NCBI taxonomy): domain Eukaryota; kingdom Metazoa; phylum Arthropoda; class Insecta; order Hemiptera; family Cercopidae; genus Prosapia; species Prosapia bicincta. The sequence continues at coordinate 100,928,315 of JBAIZL010000006.1, read as the reverse complement.
ATATATATTAAATATGGTGATATGTCTTCTTGTATTATAGTTAATAAAAGAAAAACATTTCAAAAACAAAAATACTTTTAATGCATTCAAAGATTTTCGCCGATAAAACAGTACTAGCAACTTCAGAAAAATAATTATCTAACAAAATATTTTTACAAAAATTAAATCATATATGTACTACCTATGATTTAATTTTAGGTAGTAGGGACATATGATTTAATTTTAGTAAAAATATTTTGTTAGATAATTATTTTCCTGAAGATGCTGGTACTGTTTTATTGGCAAAAAGCTTTGAATAATATATGAATTAAAAGTATTTTTGTTTTTGAAATATTTTTAATTTATTATATATATATATATATATATATATATATATATATATATATATATATTTAGATTTTTAGATAATATCAAAATTTTCATCATGCCTTTAATTGATTAGTAGTTTTAGTTTGTGATCTGTAGATTTTCAATCAAATTCAACTTTCATCAGTTACGTTTTTGTTTAATTTTCCCAAGCATACTAAAAACTTAACTAAACTGTATTTTTTCTGTATTGGAAAATAGCCTAATTTTACTTTATAAATTACTATTACAGTGGAATTTTCAACAATTTTCTCCAAATAATAGGTTTTACACGAAAAGATACAAGCATGTTCTTACACACTAGATACATCTATTAACATTAAAACTCCTCTAAGAAAACAAGAAATATAATCATATAATAACTATATAATTGGTTGTAAATAACAGTTATACTATATATAACTACATTCTTATGTAAGTACATTTCAATAACCGTGTCACCATCCCACATTTTATTACCACATCGAGGTAACAAACTCAACTCTGAAGAGCTATTGAAATATGTAAACCTATTTTCTAAAACTTATTAGAATTGCAAATACACTTTATGATATTACTGTAATTAAAAATTTCATCGAAAGTTTAAAGAACCTTTTGTCACTATGAAGTTCTTCACGAAGTAAAATCCAACTATAAAAGTTCCTTCTCCCAAGCAGTCGCTTATAGAAGCAAAGTGGAGAACTTGATTGTTGTAGCTTTTTAACAAAAAGTTTTTAAAACCGGGTTGTTAACGAGATAGAGCTGTTATTGTTTTAAACTAAACACGGACGAAAACTTTTAAATTGTACGCTATGAAATGTTTATTTTCATAGAAAGTATCTCAATACGTAGTTTTATTTTACAAGTTTTTGTTATTACAAACTTTAAGAACATATTTATAATAATAAATAATTGATTGCGTTTATTTCATGAGCAAAGCATAGGAGAGATAGCTTCTATAATATTTGTGTGTTCAAGGAAGGAAATGTGGTCCTCTATCTAAGGGAATACTCTGTCCTCTATACGACTAGACCCTCAGACGCTAAGGATATTTGTAACATTCATTCCTTCGATTCTTTAAAATTTAAAGTTTTACAAATTAAAAATATTTTCTGAAACGTCTTTCCAGCGACAAAACCGAAAGGGAAAAATAATTTATATAAAATATTTGCATTTCAGTTTGGATGTATAGGCATGGATGATGGCAGTTTTATAAATGCAATAAACTGCCTTTATTTGTGTTTGCGCCCCGCATTGTCTCTTGAGTTATTGGCAACGGCAGTATTACTTTGTTAGTGGAACACTGCGCCGGGCCTTTGTGGTTCGATAAATCTGATGTATCGAATAGCCTCAAGTAAAGCTGTCAGTCACGCAAACGGCGCAAAATGGTAACAGGCACGAGACATATATAAAATGAGTATTTAATTATTAATCATGGTAGATTTGCTTTGTAATAATCGGAAATATCAGGTATTGCTTCTGTCTGCCGTTACATAAACGTATGCAATAGTGAATGTTTGCTTTTAGTATAAATAATCCAACTAGCTTGAACGGTCTAGTGGGCAAAGACTTCCACTACTAAGCGAAAGATACTGAGATCGATCCTAGGGCAAGCCGCGACATTTTTGTATGCCTTTTGGTTAATTCATAACGGGTTTTGGTACGACTGAAATATCAGTTCTAATTAAGGAGATCTCTCAACTATTATTGGCTACGAAGGGTGGGTAAGGGGGTGTTACATAAAACTCCCGGATAAAAATGAATGGTGCCATCAGGAGTGGGGTACTTGAATCGACCTACTCTTTATGGGGGTTATTGGGAGGTGTATCAGTGGATTTATTAGGTGGAATAAAGGAATGGATATAATGTTCTTCAGGTGGAGGATATAGGGAAAGTTATGGGTTCATATGGGCAGGGTTGAATGTTCGCATGAAGTAAATATAATCCCAACCCTAATAGATTTTGTATCATTAAGGGGTTAGAGAGAATAAAAGAGAAGCGACGTGATAGAGAGTTTCAGGTAGAATATTTATCTCTCTTGTATTTGGAAAATAAGAAAAACAAGGCCCCTATCTAGAGATCCAAGTACATTAATACGTTGGTCTCCAAGTACAAAAATGATAAAAAGGGAAAACATACAAAGGAAACTGTTACAAGTTAATCACTCTCTCACAACAGTATTTACAATCGTCATCTCGACATTTCTCTGAACAGGACTGTTTTTAATAATAAATACTCAAAAACCTCTTAACCGCAACATTTTTTTTTATTTTATCCTTATGTACGTTTCAGCTACCAAGTAACCATCCTCAGAGGGATAACATATGTGAGTCTTTGTGTGTTATCCTTCTGAGGATGGGTACTTGATAGCTGAAATGTACATGAGTGTAAAATATAAAAAGTGCTGTGGTTAAGAGGTTTTTGAATATTTAATATTAATATTTAATCAAAGTGTATTCCTAATAAATAGTAGGGACTAATTCGGCACGTTATAAATGCCTAATTCGCTTAACTCAATACTTTTCTCAAAGACATGAAAAGACTTGAAACAGTTTTACATTCAGCATTTTATTTGCTAAAGAACTGTAATGTACGAATGACACATTATATAAAGTAAATTTTTGTAATGACTAAACGGCTACTATTACGAATTTTTAACCGTAAGTAGTTCATATTTTTGTCGATAGAAGTGTATAATTTGGCAATAGTTCTCGATATGGACCTAATCAGAAGCATTGTGTCTACACTTCCGTTCTCGCTTGATTTTTCTGCCAAAACAAGAAATAAATGTTTTTAATGCTTGGCTTGGCTGAACGCCATGTTTCGCGAGGTTTTTAAGGACTTCCGGAATTATTTACGATTCCTGTTTTTTTAACTTATGGTCGTCATTATATTCCCCAATTCTTTTGCGTTGT
>JBAIZL010000006.1:100915637-100918137 GCA_036971475.1 Prosapia bicincta | reverse complement strand
ATTTTTTAAGTTTGTTTAGAATTTGTTTAAATTATTATCTTAATAAAATCAGTTACCATTAGTATTTCAATGTTTTCAAAACACAATACATTTCTCCGAATTCAAATCATCCCTTCAATTAATTTACAACTTTAATCCTAGTTTCCTAGAGGATTTCTACTTTTCTTACGTTGCTGTCGAAAAACAAAATAATTGACTTTAGGAAATCTTTTGACCTAACGTTCGTCGTCGCTTATTGAACCAAATGTTTAAAAAAACTGCCTAGTCTCTATTTTACATAAAGCCAGTCTTTTTTTCAATATGTGCCCCTTCCCAAATATACGATTAAAAATATTCGACAGGCGAGGTTAAAAAAATGTATAGTTTGGTTGAAGTTTTTCTAAACGGAATATTTTGAAAATCCAAACTCTATAAACATTTTTGGTTTGAGGAGATATGAGAAATACGGTAACCGTCTAAAAATTGTAATTTTGTAATACGACCCTCTGATGAAAATGACATATCAATCGAAATGTTCCTCAAGTAACTTGTTTTATCTGTTATTTTTTATTATTTTAGTAGTATTGGCGTTGTTTCCTATATGTTCATCGTAATATATTTTACCACTAAGCTTTTAAAATTGTATATAGCGTATATTGATAAATATCGTATAATGTCACTAATTTAGGCTCTAGAGGATATCATATTCAGCTGTTTTAGTTACTCGTATATTATTGTCCTATATACATTATATAATATTAGAATATTATCTTTTAATGTGAAATAAACTTTTTATATTATCTATAAATAATAGGTGAATAAAAAGTGTGATTTTAAATTTAGATTAAATTTACTAAAAGGAAGTCCGTATAACAGGTGCTGCTAAACAAATATTTTTTGAGCTTAGCTTGTGAGGTTATGTTAAAAACAAATAAAAATATACACACAACTCACAAAGTAATCATTTATTTACTCAAGAGTGAATAAATGATTAATTTGTGATTTTTGTGTATGTTTTTATTTTATATAGATACTAGTTTATTTTTATTATCGTGTCTAAAGATCTTTTGTCCTGCCTGACAGGTTTTAAATGTTCAATTTATTAAATTTAAATTTATTTTATATAATTATAACATTTTAATTTTATCCAGTAAAATGTTTATTCTGTAACAGTTATATGAAGTTATAGACTAATCTTTTACTCGAGCTACTGTCGGTCAGTCCCAAGACTTCCTCCACATTTTCTATATTTAGCTATATATAAAATTATATAGAGCCCATTTAAAAAAATGTTTTTTAAAAATATGATAGTTGTAAAAATATAATTTTAAGTAAATCAAGACTTTGATTTTGAAAACAGATATTTTTTCAAATGCTATCAAAGAGGGGTGATACCATATATTTTTCTTCAAGAACAACACATTTTAGAACTGGTATAGTTTTTTAATCAAATATTTTCTATTGGTTGTTTCTCTCTCCTGCGTATCCCAATATATCCCTTTAACCCCCTTGAATATTTTATTCAAGTAAATTATACACTGTAATGTTTTTTATTTAACTATTTTGTTGTCAAAGAAATAGTCTTACTTACCAGTTCTGAGATAATTTCACAAAATCATTGTTAGCTTTAGCTATAACAAAAATATCAAAAGATACAAATGTTTTAGATTTACTTTACTTTGATCGGTTTTCTCCAAACTTTTACAACAACGAGCAATAATGAAAAAGTAGAGCTTACGTTGTCGTTTTCAATAATATATGTTCCTTTAACTCTTGAGTGCCATTGAAGTAAAAAGAGAACGGAAATAAAATTACAACTTTACCTTTAGAAGTAAAATGACAGACACAATAGAGTGGTGAGTTTGTACAAGAAACCAAACTGAACCTATTTTGAGATAAAATCCAAATACTCAACCAACTCTTAAGGAATATAGGGCATGAAAAAGGTTACAACGCTCTGTCTCTATTTAAGGCGCCCTTTTATACATTTAATATCTATTTACAGTTAATAACAATTTATTTTGCTGTTGTAAGTGTTGGTTTGTATCTGTTCGTCAAACTCTCCGACTTCTGGAAAGTGAATTCTAGTACAAATATTAAGAAATATTATGATAAACGCTAATGTAAAAATCTTTGTTCTGTTAAATATTGGGTATTTTAAACCTGATGTTAGTAAAATAAGTGAAACATTTTAGTAAAATAAACGCCAAACAATTAACAACTATAGGTAAATCTAAAACAAAATTTGGTATTTTTTTGTGGTAGTTTAAACAGTTTATATATCTGTAAAAATAGTTAAATAAATGGTGCTGCGTAAAGGACACTTTTATTATGTTTTGCTTGGAAATGATTCTGATTAAATTGTTTTGGTATATTATAACATATTTACTTATAGTGTCATCTTTAGAACATGCTATTCAATCATAAAATAAGTTCATGTGCGAAAAACCAAGTTTTAAGACTGCATACAGCTAATCATATGATTCTTAGTTTATATTTCGTAAGCTTTTTGAAAACCATG
>JBAIZL010000006.1:100895637-100900637 GCA_036971475.1 Prosapia bicincta | reverse complement strand
TAAACCATAAACGTAGCAACGTAAATGAAACGATTGTTCTGAAACGAGTCAGCACGTAAGTTCTAAGTATACACTCAGTTATACAATATTTACCTATTGAAACAAATATTAATAAAGTAAAAGTTTTAAATCGTATAAGTAGCCTTAGACTAAATGCAAATGTTTTAAAATATGTTCTCTATCATAACTACACTCGTCTCATTTTCGGTGAATATTATTAATTCTTTCATTATTTCAAGTCGTTATTAAACATTGAATATTCTATACTACACAGTGATAAGGCACCAAAAACCATCATAACATATTTGTTATGAGTATAAAACCCGCTATACGCATGTTTATAAATTTCATTACATTCAAACCATTGTGGATGTCATTAATTTCTCTGGTTATGGAACAATTGTATTTGTCTCAATATGATAAATGGTAATTGTATACCCTATGGGAAATAAAGTAATAATCACTTACACCAGTCAAATACTGTACTCTTCTTCGTTAATTTTTCTTATCTGTTTTCAAATTTTATGAATAAATTGTGAATAATTAAGAAATATTTGCGCCTATTTTTAACAATGCATAATACTTATTACACTTTTGCTATTACTTGCGACCAGACGTTTTGTTAACTAAAAGCTGCTAAATTGTTAACTTACACTTGGAGGAAACGTTTTCGTCCTACGACTTATTCAGCCTCATATTTTTGCCGCTAGGAATGCTGCAGTTGTGCCTCCTCGATACCATTTTTTTTCGAAAGTTAGAAGTGATGTGATCAAAGAGTATGTGTGATCTTTGCTGTGTTTGTTCATTCAAGATATCATTTTTATGTGTGTTGCTATGTCTATATATTTCATACTGTTAACAAAAAGTCTGGTAGCAAGTAATAGCAAAAGTGTAATAAGTAATTTACATCCAGTTCGTCATGAACGGCAACAAGATTTAGATATTTAATGTATAATATTTTTTAAATTATTGTTTTCTGCATTTTAAAATCAATTTAAATAATAATTGTAACAATAATAAAACTAAAAATGAGTTTATTATTTAAATATGATTATGGAAATCAATAATTACTACAAAGTTTCATTATATTTACACTGCTTAGTTATGTTAGCAGTGTATTTGGCAGAAAGCCTCATCAAGTGTCTGCAAATAACCCTTATAGACCAGGAGTAGGGAGGCACAATGGACTGAGCCGTTAATAATCCTAGGATCAGTGACAATGCCAGTTGTAATGGCCACAACGTTTAACCCGTAAACGCTAGGTAATGATACCCACTTCTAGGACTGCAGCTCAAACAGGGAATTAACGTAAACACAACCACATATTTTCAGAATTGTTTATTTCCATCTTAATGTAAGTTATTCCTCAAAAATTATATAACCTAAAACCACCATATTAAATTAAAAATTGTACATTTACTCAAACTATATATATATATATATATATATATATACAGTAAACTCCCGATTATCCATGGAATAGGGTGACCCGGCAACGCCGGATAATGAATTTCCCGGATAATCCGCTATGAAAGAAATGACGTCGGTTAATGCAATTCACATATAATCTTCAGAGGACAAAATAAATACAGAAAATAATTTAAAATGTCGACGGATTATAACATGTACACTTATATGTCTAACTATTTACAATACGTACATAAGTATATGTCAAAAGTAAGTATGTATGTACATATGTAATTTCCTTTACACATAATACTTTCACTATTTACCAACAAAATTATCTGTCACTTTCGTCTGTTTTTTTGTGAGCATTGATTTATCTTTAATGTGCGATCTAAGTGTCTTGAGAACAATTTTGTCGCACAGTGTCTACTTGTGTCACGTGTGTCACGTGTGTCACAAAGCCATAAAGATCGATAATGTATATGACAGACATGGATAATGCATATGTCACGTCCTACACTATTTATAGCCGAGATTAGCTGACATTTGTTTACAATCTTATGATACACATTAGGTTTTCGGGCGTCCAAGCATTTTGTCATTGTCTTATATACAGTAGTCTGCTCGCCCCTTTTATTTCGCTGGCCCGCTTCGGGATGCTTCCATTTCAATGTAAAAATTAGTACGTACATATTTACATACCTATTTCCTTCATCTTAACTTCTATTAAGCCTTATATGTATTTACGTCATAATTCACCGTTTGGAAATTTAAACACATGAATCTGATTGGAATAAAAATTTGTTTATTTGTAAAACAATAGCAGACCCCGGATAATCCGCAAACCGGTTAATCCGCCCACGGATAATCGGGAGTTTACTGTATATATATATATATATATATATATATATATATATATATATATATATATATATAGTTTGTCACAGATAGTAATATATGACGAATTACATGAGTAGAAACAATAAACAATAACTGTAGTTTTTTAAGTTGGTTAGTCAAGGAAGTAGCAAGTATGCGAGTAGTACAAGGAATATCTCCCTTTATATGATCCTGTGTATCAGGAAACCAGAATAAACGACCCTGCTCGGCCTCCTTTCCGTTTTATTTTCCTAATAACAGCAATACTCCTCTCCTTTAATCAATAGGTTAACTATGTGTACATCATCTCACTCCCTACATTTAATTATAAAATAAAATCAATTAAAAACTCCTATAAAATTCAAGGACAAAACAATTATTTGAGAACATTTTAAAAATTATTTTCTGATATTGAATCTTTAAAACAACATATATAACATAAAATGAACTGTTCGGATGATAGCATTAACAAGTTTACTTTTTCCGTATAAAGATGCAATCGCATCAAAATAACGAATGTCGTTTAGCGTTTGGATTTTGCTCCTATTATTCTAAAAGCTTTGTTTTCCTACACATACTAGGACATACACGCATTATAACATTTTATAGGAGTAATATCATATATCAGTCGTGACCTATTTAGATCCACAGTAGATACATCACTATAATGTAGTGGTTTTTTAATTTTAAACCTGTAGCTAGAAGAGTTTCTAACGTCAAAGTAGACATTTATATCCATATGGAAGGGAAATGAATGTTGTATCTAGAGTTTTCAATGTTAGATGTACAAGATCAATAAACGAACAGATTTATATCGGACGTAACGGACGAGATGTGGCCTGAAGTGCTCAAGTCTCTTGAAGGCAGCTTTTCTTCCAGCGTAGCGCAAATAATGCATGCCTGTGAACAAAGAGACCGTTTTACTGTGGAATAAAGAGCACGGAGTAAAACGTAGGACTTATGAATATGATGTGTGTTTGTGTGTGTATGCGTGCGTGCGTGTGTGTGTGTGTGTGTGTGTGTGTGTATGCGTGTATGTGTGTGTGTGTGTGTGTGTGTGTTTGTGTGTGTATGCGTGCGTGTGTGTGTGTTTGTGTGTGTGTGTGTGTGTGTGTGTGTGTGTGTGTGTGTGTGTGTGTGTGTGTGTGTGTGTGTGTGTGTGTGTGTGTGTGGTTGTGTGTGTGTGTGTGTGTGTGTGTGTGTGTGTGTGTGTGTGTGTGAATATGTGTGAGTGAATGAGTGTGTGTGTGTGTCTGTGTTTTAAAATATGTAAACCCATATCTCTTATCTTTATAATTTTAGGTTAATCTACCTAATGGTGATTAAAAGTACGTATTTGGCTTTAATAGACTGTAATATTATCTATTATATATAGCGATAAGTTTAAAGAGATTCTGTGTGTAACGTAGCGGCCAATACAGCTTCTTTTGCTCTATTAAAGTACAAAATAATAATAAAATAACGAAGCACGCCTTAGTAAAGACTAATTGCCAGTGATTGGGTCACACCAAATCACTTCTGCCATGAGTGTTTCTTTTGGTCTGGTATTACCCTTTATGGTTGGTATTATATACTATTTATAAAACCAGATACTCTACATAGTACAGAGGTATCACCAGGAAAATATGTTGTTCAAATAACGAGTACTAAGACAAAAAGAAAACAAGTGTATTTATGAGTGACAAAACAGTGTAGGCTATACAGTATGCAATTTCTAAACAATATTAATATCAGTTCAGCGTTTAAATATTACATCACTAAGTTGGCCTACCAACTGATATAGTGTTGAAAGAGTTCTTTAAAACCTTCTACTGATTTTGCTAACATATCTCTAAAAATACCGATGATTTCCTTGCAAATAGCTTCTAAAAGAGTGAGATCACTCTTTTAGGGAATGTTTGTCGATAGAATTCTATACGAATGCGAGCCGTATGGGCTGTTCTTCCATCTTGTTGAATCCATACATTACGTAACCCTGTACGGTAACGGCGCAGTTCCGACAAGAAATATTCTTCAAGGTAACTTTGTGCATTCACCGTGCTCTACCTTCGTTCTCTTAGAAAAAAAGGACCAATGATCCCCTACATCAGCGGTTCTCAACCTGGGGGGCGCGCCCCCCTGGGGGGGCGTGGAATAATTCCAGGGGAGGCGTCAACAAATTTTTAAAAATATTGAATTTGATGTTGGACACAAACACACAATCATTGAAATTTCTTTATAGCTTATTAGAGCTATAAAGCTCTATTTCTTTACTCAATAAAATGTAAGTGAGTGTCTGTCCAGGCGTAAGAAACTAGCTGTGACTCAGCATAGCAGGGCTTTTGTTTATTAATAGCGCTGCGGGGCGTAGTTGCTTTAAGAGAATGATTCCAGTGGAAGTTTTCGAATGGAAATTGAAAAGGCCGTTGAAGCTGCTTACAAAATTGCCTTGTTGATAGCTAAAGACAAGAAACCCCACACAATCGGTGAGTCACTCATCGTAGGCTTGTTCATGTAGGGCCTACATGAACAAGCCACGAACAATACATGAACTTGAAGAACCTATACGGCAGAAAATCTTAGGCATTTCTAGAGAGATGTTAGAAAAATTAGTAGAAAGCTTTAATGAAGCCTTTTAATGAACACTGTATAAAAGCAGGAGGCTACACACAGAGCAATACACTGCCTGACAGATGTTCGACCACCTTACAGATATAATGTTTAAGTGCTCAACT
>JBAIZL010000006.1:100790637-100890637 GCA_036971475.1 Prosapia bicincta | reverse complement strand
TAAATTTTGTTGATACTAAATTCAAGTTGGTAACATTTGTTTTCTTGATTTGTACTGAACATTTCGTCTGCAGAACATGTTTTGCCCCGACCAATAGTTTTGCTTTTACATAGCTTTTCGAAAAGAATGTTTTTTGGATTGTCAATCTAAAATTAAAATTATGGTCTGTTAAAAAGGTTGTTTGGTGACCCTCATGTAACTTAATCCAAACACTTACATTGATGAGGAAATAACAAGAGATATAGGTTACGCGCAGAGAATAAATACGTAAAGCTGTTCATTTTGAAATGTTAGCTCATTCATTGTGTTTTACGTTCAGTCATAGAGGCGTTCCGTACCATTTTGTTTATTGGCAAATACCAGTTTGATTTTACAGAATATTTAGGTTGTTCTAAATTTCTTTAAAATAATGTTGTTTCAATTGTACTAGGTTATATTCTAATTTTTGCTACATCGGTTATTTTTTTGGTCAAAAAATTATAACCATAAGGTTAGGTTATATAAGTAGTGATTACCAAGTTATATAAAAAAACAATTTTTATAAACACTTAAACCTAAAACACATAAATCTACAAATCAAAATTTTATTTTAGCTACTCTTTATTTTATAAATACAGCTATTATAAATATCTATATACATATGTCAGAGTAACAATATTAAGTGACAAAATACAAAGCATATTTCCTTGTAATTTTCCATTTTCCTTTCTATGTATGGTGTTGGAGTATTATTTTTCTTTGTTACAATTTATACGGTTTCTTTTTTTCGTCGCTTGCATTGTACTGTAGTTTCTTTTCGCTTTTCTTTCGCATTGTTGTGAAGCAAGGTTCAATATCGTTGATCCAGGTTGTTTGTTTATTTTAATATTTCCATTCATTTATAAACCTAGAGCAATATTTATGATGATGTTGTGGTAACCATGGCAACAATTTAAGGTTGTATAGTGAAGGTTTCGACGACAACCAGATGGGGACAAAAGATAAATTCAGGCTCTTTTGAGAAGCACATTTCTGGCTATGGGAAAGTTGGCTCGGTGTCGAAGCGTTAGACTTCGAATATGGAAATACTCAGTTCGAATCCGACCTAGGCCCCGAAATATTTATTATTTAATTATTGAATAAATATATGAAATAAGGCATCAAGCACAATTGTCATCCACTGTGGGTTAAAAGAAAAGTATTTGATTTTGATTAGATGAATAAAAACGTATTTTATTATCGATTGAAAATTTGTACAAGATATATCACGAGAGTGTGAGCTAATAGAAGGAATTATTAAGAAAAGGATTTTCGCAGAAATGTAAGGGTCTTACAGTGCAGCCGTGTATAAGAGAATATTACTATTTCAATATTTCTATAGGCCCTAATGCAAGCCTTAAAATGTGCACGGCTCTCAATATATCTTTAGTTTTTTACTACACACGTTTTATATTATTCTTTAAATATTATGAATTTCCCTTTACAATTGTAGAATAAAATCCCTACGGAATGTATAAATTAAAATTATTGAGTTGCTTTTTAAATGTAATACGGGTATTTGATTATAAAAAATATTCATCATTTTTTTAATCAAATAGAAAATTGTATCTCACAATTTTCATATTTTATATCAATAAAATTTATAAAACTATGTATTCCCTAAAAATAGTTTTACTTGCTTATTAGAAAATATGTAATTCTTATACATACAACATATAACAATATTCTGATAATAATGTAAGATTTTTCTAAGGCAAACTGAGTTTTTATAAATTTTTTTTTTGTGTATTTACTATTCGGTATTTTAAAACCTTTTCATGCAGTGAAATATGTTCTACAACACATGAAAATTTACACCGCTTTATAATACATAATAATGGAATATCTACTTCGTAGTTTATATTTTTATAAAGAATTTGTAGTAAATATAATAATTGTAAGAAGAATTAACTATATAAATATGGAATAATCAGTACACTTTCATGAGACAATATAAAATAAATACTTGTAAAATAAAAAAGTTATTTATCCTATTATAACTAATAGACGTTGACAAAATTGTGTCACACCAAGGAATTTCTAGTAACAACAGTCTCGCAGATATAGGATTTCAGAGTCTTATTGTTTGAATGAATAAATATGTTTTTAGAAAAAGACCCTGGACAAAATATCGTTTTTGCATTTTTTATAACCGATGTACGGTATTGCGATAATGTTTACACTTTTCATGGGTCTGCAGTACGTATAAGTTAATTCTCCTCGATTTGGTATAAGACAAAGTTTTCTTAACAGTACAAACCATTTATTTGAGACAAAAAAACATTGACACAATATTTTCTCTTAGAATATATTTTACTAACCAGTCAGATCTGTGACAGATTGAAATGTCAGAAACTCCCTGTTCGACTGACGTATGTCAATACTATACATTTCAATTCATGTCTCATTGATTTACAGTCTTGTTGGTTTCCACACAGAATCTATCTAGAATATGGATATGTTTATACTTTCAAGGTTTCATCAACTTCTCTCTTTATATTTGTATTCTTGATATAGATTCTAATTGTTTTTTAAAAATCAAACTTATTTTTTTAAACTATTTTATTGTTTACTAAAATTTAAAATTGATAGAGCCGGGTATTTCTATTTATGAAATATATAAAAAATAAATCAATAAAAGTACAATATATTCATATATTATGGTTGCTCTATCGTAATTCCTAATTAATTTATGTAATTAAGTTTGTAATTATTTCTTGATTTCGTTAATAAAAACTTTTAATTTATTCGAAAAATAAACTTTATTACATATAATGAAATACTAATATCAGTAGTATAATAGTGATATTATATACTAATGTTAGAATAAGTATTTTTTGGAAGATATGCAACATAAACACTATATATGTGTTTGTGGAGATTTGTTGGGCAGATGATGTCACGTACGACAGAAACCTTTATTTAACCCTCTGGTACCTGTGGGGATGAAATCAATACATTATAGCACAATAGGTTACTAGTGTAGCAAAATCTGTTTGTATGTTTCAGTATATACACTATTATTAATTTTTATTATTATTATTTGATCTGATTCAGTTAATTTTCTTCACATTTTGGTAAAGATTTGTTTTTAAAGTAAATTTTTAAACTTACATCTGTTAAACATTTATTTAACATGAGGTTATTACTAAGTTCATTGATTTTATCAAGATTAACTTTGGATTAGAAGCGTGTATACTCATGGAGAGCTATAGTAATGCGGAAAGACTAGTTACCAGAGCTATAGCTCAAAGAAAGCTCTTGGTAAAGTGTAGGTCTTTGATGTTTTGCCTTCTCACATTATTTATTAGACGTTTGAATGTGAAGACCTTGTTTTTCGTAGCCCAACAGGCTTGGTAAGGGCAAACAAATTAGCTGCTGAAACGTTGCCATAAGTAAATACACTTTTGACTCGATATTCGACCGCCTTATTCTTTATTCATTATTTATCTCGACTACTCAGTTAAACATGAATAGTAAAATTTTAAAAATTTATAAAAATTGAAAAATTGATTTAGAGTACTAATAAATAACAAACATTTTTTTGTTAAACGTACATTTATTAAACATATTGTGGAAAAAATTTTTATATAATTAGAGTATATTTCAAAGTAGTATTTCTATAAAAAGTATATTCTCGTAATGAGCCTGCAGTTATAAAATGTATGCTCCAATATTCTCTCTGAATATTTTGTTGGTTTCTTTCTATAAGATAATTAGAAACTAGTAAAGTACGATCAGGGCAAACCTTGCTTCGACACATGTTGCAGTACTTCTAGATGAATTTATACCTCTCTCTCTCTCCTGAAGCAGAATCAGCCCCCTACTTGTTCTCTACAATGCCTATTAATCGCTTTGTCACTGAAACTATTCTTTATAAAATTGATCTAGATGTTTGGGCTAGCTACAATAAGGGTTGAGTATAATTTTCCAGTAGGTTTACCCGAGATATTCAAGCTTACAACTTTGCTACACTAATGTTAACTTATCTTGCTAATGGCTAAGGTTTGCTTCTTGAAGTAGGCTTGGTGCATGTATCTACTTAGACTTACACCCAGTTTCATGTTCTCATTATTTGTATTTTAAAACATGTAAAACAAGATAAAATTAGCCGACAAAGAAAAGCATTTTTGGTGCTTTATAATATATACAGGTAACTAGTACGTATTTAAAATTTTTTAAATAGAAGGAATTTAAAATAAGTAAATTATTCAATTCTTAGGTCTAGAAGGAAATAGAAATTCATATAATTTTATAATCTTTTACTATTATTTACTGAACTCTATTTAAATTTAAGATATAATAATAAATACATTTAATTTAGGTAATTTTAAATCTTTAGTTACTTTCATTGTAATTTTGATGATTTTAAGAATTATTGTGCGACTAGAGTACAACTATTTACGATTACAGTACAATCTTATCGAAAACTTTGCTTTAAACGACAAATAAATCACTTTTTCTCTCAAATATGCCTAAAATATGAAAAGTAATAATAAAAATATTTATATAAATAAAGACACCATTCTCCAGAGTTTACCACAGCATATATATTTCCAGTGAACAAATAATAAATAATATATGCTAATAACCATTAGGCAGAGAACATTTCAAATTGGTCGAGGAAGGCCATAGTAGTATGTCATCTTCAAGTGTACGTAAAGGAAGTAGGACTCTGCGACAAGGAAGCATACGAAGGCTGTGTGCAACAGGACGCACACGTAAAACAAAATGTTCACAATCAGACTCTGGAAGATGCTGAATAGGATCAAAATCCACAGCTTATATCTTGCCTGTTTCGCTTTGTTGGCGGAATCCTCAGTGGTTGAAGTGCCTAATGTTCGTTTCATGGTTTTACAACGCTGTGGTTTTATAAATGCAAATGCTCAGTTTACAAAATTATAATTTTTGTGACTATATTGTGTAAATAGAAGTTTTCACGTTATTTATTTGAGAATAATTGACTCTTTGAAAATGTCAGTGTCGTTTGATTATTTTAGTTGCTATGGAAATATAACAATAATTAATTCATTATTGAATAAAAATATGTTGTTTCATAAAATTAATTTATTATACATATTTTCCACGACTTTTTACACAAGTTAAAAGCATTTTTGTTGTAAATGTTGCCGATTCGACTTCACTGAAAGTTTGTTTTGGTCTTATACTTTATATAGTTTTAACTATAATTATAAAAACATTCAGTTTATTATTGTGATGAAATTTTGTATATTTTTACAGTGATTGAACGTCGTCGATTATTCTCCTAATGTAAAGGATTAGTGTGAGGTATAGACTGGTTCCAAGGCAACTAAGAGGTATACCATCAGTTGCGAGCATCTATATTTTAGCTTTGGGCACTAGATTTATAGAATCTAAAATTTTATATGGTCTGTGATGGAAAAATTAATTTTAATATAACTTTAAATTGATTTTTTAAAAAATTTTATACCTATCGGTAAATCCATGTAGCTATCGTTAAATCCATTTTGCTATCGGTAAATCCATGTACTTATCGGTAAATCAATGTACCTATCGGTTAATCATAATCAGCAGTATATGTTACTGTTCGAAATTTGTTATGACTTAATTTTTTTTAGAGTTAAATTAACCAAAATCTTATAAAAACTATAACATGTACCTAACTATTCACAAAGTATTAACTAAAGCGTTCAGAAATAATGATTCAACATTTGCAAACAAAGCAGACAACTTCAGGGAGAGAGAACATTACTCGCAAGAAAAACAAATTATCTCTAGCTAACAACCTATACAATTCAAACACATAAAAAGCAAATCTAGGTACAAACGGTGAAAAGGTAGTGAGATAATTCTTGGTTATTTATTATATTATATTATTTTATATTATATATTTGCCGTAATTATGTTTCAATGAAGACAATATAAGGGCAATAGTAATCGAGATGTAAGGAATAACTAGCCAATGAAACACTGTACATAATGTTCAAAACAAAAAAAAGAATGTGTGGAAAAATCTACAGTGGAAAAAGAACTTGCAAAATACAATCGCTAAACTTAGCCCACCTGTTTACTTTCATATTATTTATATATTCTCCTGTTATTTAGGTTTGATTTTATCATTATTTTGATTACAAGCAGATAAATATAAATCGTTTGTTAAACCTATTACAGGATGCATTCAAGCGGTTAATCTTTTCAAATGTTTATTTAATTTCATATTTCTATTCGCATATTTTCTAAATTTAACTTACTAAAGGAATGTTACATCTCAGTGAAAATAAAGCGCGTATATAAAAATTTGTTCCTCGTATAAAGGACTAATCATTGTCTCAAAATATGTTAATATTTACTTTAAGAATTATTTTTAAAATTATTAGGTATCTCGATAACTATCGATTCTAAATAAATGATGAAAATTTTTTTTCGGTTAAAGAAATAGGTTATTTATATATTTTACGATTTTTATCGGAAATAGGGTTTTGAAAGCTTAATTCAATAAGCTTTAAAAATAAACAGATTTTTTTTATCTCAGAACTTCTTAATCTTCCATAACAAGCCACGAAGAAGTTTTCTATTAAAGATGTGAAAGCAATTCCTGTCACGAAAGCAATAAGACATAAAATACGAGCTATGGTATATAATGCAGTACAACCCGGAGTAATAGTGTTACAAGATTTCTGCCTTAAATGAAAACAACATTCGTGAAAGGCAAAACGAATTTTCCCAGAAACACTTTCATCAGTTTCTTCTTTTTGCCACTGTCGTGTTTGTTATCCCCTATTTTATGTCATGTAGGAATTGCCTCTATAGCAATAGCATGCCTCTTTAGCATGCTAAATAGTTTTATCCCAGGTGTATATTTGTGCATTATAATAGTGCGGTTTTTCAGCCATCTTCGTCTCTCACTTCTAAATTATTCAGGTTACTTAAGTAAAAGATCTTAATCATTAATACAATTTATTGTTTAAAGCCTTTTCGTTGCAAATGAACCAGATGAAAATATATTACAAAAAGAATAACATAAACAAAACATTTTTAAAGACAATTGCTACTCAGGTTAGCAAAAGAAAAATCTATTTATTTTAAATATTTTTATTTTAGTTACATTTTCCTGAATAATTGCAATCAATATAAATACAGTAATTACCTATGCGTTAAAAAGCTGTTGTACCACTTAACCTGTAACATGAAATTAGCTATTTTATGACATTATATATTATCACTTACTTTATGCCTGAAGGGACAAAATAACTAAATAGCATACTTCGTTTTGTCTTTCCCGTCATTACTAATTACATAATTTGTGTAAACCATGCCAAATGTGAGTTGCAAAATCTTTAAGATAGTAATTTTCTTATAATGAAATAATTGTTTATATTTTCATTTGTTTAATAAATTAAGTTGGACCAAATAAATATTTAAATTCACATATTTAGCAAAGATTAAATTTGCTTACACTGTTCACATACGTACACACAAACCAGGAATCAATCTAAATAAGGTTGCTTGAATATGATTTTTATATGTTATAGTAGTAGTATTGAAATACTTTTAACTGTTCAGTAAAAATATTTAATAAGAATGAGCAGTGTGATAAGTAAAAGGGCTCTTTGTTCAGTGCTTGTGTACTGAGGACATTCCTTTACTCCTTCTTTTTATATACTATTTCAACTACTTTGCGAAGAGTATTGAGAAGGATTCCTATCAGCTGAGTTTGTTATGTAAATAGTTTCCCTATACTTTGCATATAAATTTTGATTAGAATCAGCTTTAGAAATAGAATATATATATATATATATATATATATATATATATATATATATATATATATATATAAAGAACAAAAGTCAAAATACAAATACAAGAATTATATTTGAATTTACAATATTAGAATTGTAAATTCAAATATAATTCTTGTATTTGTATTTTGACTTTTGTTCTTTATTAATACACAAGAAAACATATTGCGATATTTATATATATATATATATATATATATATTGATGCCTACGCTATATATACTGAGCAACGTACGGAAATCCTTTAATGTTTTATTTGAATTACAGATTTTTATCATACAAAGAATTTAAATACAAAAAAATACGTAGTTATTAGAGATTGAACACAGTTTTTTTTTGTTTCAAATATACATTTAAAAGTAGCTAAATTCATTACGTAATTATTGCATATAATAATTGTACATTTTTGGTTTTATATAAATTTTTATTCTTGCAATGAAAAACATTCACGTTGTTTATTGTAGGATTATATTTTCTCAACTAATCATGAAACCTTTAGTAATCTTTACATTTATATTAGTAAAGGAGGTATTTTAAAAACATGTATCTACTTTGCATTCTAATGAGATTTTAAACCTACTAGTAGCATTTCACAACAGCCTGACAAGTTGCAGGTAGTTGTAATGATGCTTTATAATACAACCAGAAATTTTAAATATAATTTATTTCTCTATTTTTATTTTTATAAGCCCATCAGTATAAAATCCAAATTAGACCAATTTTAAAATGGTTTCGCACTTCGCCTTTATTTTAAGACACAATTCCAACAATATATATGTATATATATATATATATATATATATATATATATATATGTGTGTGTATATACCAATAAGAAAGGACCAAGAATGGATAAAAATGGACAATAAAGGTAATAAGGAGAAACGTCAAACGTAATAACTTCTTTAAAATAAATATGACCCAAAAGTTTAAAGTATAATGAGCTACACCACATTTCAAACTTCTGTAATCGGAAAATATTTCTACTAAGCAGAATGATAATGGTTTGTAAGTGGCTGTAAGTGGACATGTAAATATAAACTAACATAATAAAAATACACAATATATTTCACAAATATATTACTAAGTTATTGCAGATAGAATTGTTATTATTTTTAAAAAATCGTCTGAATTTACAAAACAAAGATGACTAATTTAAAAATTCAAAAAAAATTCAGAATGTAACAAAGCAAAAAAAAACTTTTCGCATGGATTTCCTAAACTACAATGGAAATAACTAAAGTCCCAAACGTTGGTTGAGCTTTTTATCATCAAAACTAAGATAATAAAAAAACCTTCCATATGTTTTCATTTATTTAGTTAGAAGAGTAAGGGGCAAAGTAGGCAATTTAGCTACAGATAGGTTCTGTATGTTTTAAAGCAAACAAATTTCAGAAATAAATTTAAAGGCCTAAAAAGAGTTTAGAATTCTTCTTGCTTTAATATATATCAACGCGGTAGACGTGATGCAAATGAAAAACATCCAGTGCTTATTAGATACTTTATAAATGCGAACAGAGTATCTCTAAGCCTATATTCAAACATTCACAATTTTTTAAACCAACTTATATTTCAATTTATAAATCAAAAATTATACTTCTCGAATAAATGTGTATAAAAATTAAATCAGAAATGTATGAATTCATGTTTTCGAACTTCTATCGGGTCTACCCTGAGTAACAGAAACAATTTATTTTTATGTTGACAAGTCTAATCCTCCAGTAACGTACAGATATATATGGGACATTCAATAACGTACGTATAGTTTTATAATATAAGGGATGACAAAAACAATATAAATTTTCTTATGTATGTTGTATTATACAATATATATTTGTATTGTATATATGGCCATCTATAAACATAATCAATTTAGAAACAAAAGTTATAATTAGTGATTCAGAAAAAAAAGTATTTTCCAAGTTGTAAAGAAATGGTTCATAAGAAAATAAATACCTTGATGATAATTATACAGGTGGGTTTCTACTATAATGATAGTTACAAAATCAACCTCATAGTTTCTTTTTTCTACGCAAACACAACATTTTACTAAACACTTCACGTCTGTTAGGTTTAAATATGTCTGTTTACTCTATTGAACTAGGGCCTATGGGTGTGTCCGTCAGTGATAGCTAAATTTCTTACAAAATTTAACATAACGATCCATAATAAACAATAAGTAAACCGACGCCATTTTCGAGCTTTATTCATTTTGGATCACTATATCATGAACAATCATACATTAAATTTCATTTTTATCATTTAATTTGTTCTTGATTAGTTTAGCAATAAACAGTTTTCAAAATTGTCCCCACTTTCTTACAGCTGTCTCACGCTATTTACTTTAATTGTTTTGAAATTTTGAAAAAAACAGATCTTCAAGTACGTTTGTATAGTTGAATATATTTTAAAGATAGATAAAACTCAATCAATCAATCAATCATTATTTTGTCAAAGATTATGAATCACAGTTTAAATGAAGATGAGGAAATAATACATGTGTCGTTCTTGTGACATGCAAAAGTATTTTTCTATTTACTGATGAAGAGGGTTTGTTACCTCCCTTTTAAGTTAAGGATCTAAGTTAAGAGGTTTAGCTAAGAAAAGTAATATATCTGATTTTATGTATGTATTTCTCTACATGCCAATTATAAATATATTTGTAAAACCTGAATCAGTGTTTCAGTTACTCAATATACGAATACACTCACACAAATCCTTCTACATTTGCAATACAATTTGTTTGTAGGTAATGAATGTTTTTTGACATAATTCCAAATTTATATAATATTTAAACTGTATTTGTATTTTTGCACCTGATAACTTATTTTGAAATACATTTAATTTTAATAAAATTTTATTGCGAGAATATATACTATATTATAATGATATCACCTATTTGAGAAGTTTTTCTGTAGTGTACATTTAATGATATAACTTGTTGTTTTCACTATAAAAGTGAACCAATATGGTTTCATGAAACCTTTAAGTAAACTTTAACAAAACACATTTCAGTGTCTTTCTATTTTAGTACAATATTTATTACTGTGAATAATGAAATGGGATTAGACTACAGTAACACATTGCATTTGCTACCATGGCAATAAATTTATATATAACAGTTTTTTTTTAAAGAGAGACAAATATAAGTGATTTTCTGTTATGAGTAAATAATAAAAACCAAAATGTTTCGTTATTGTTCATGATATATCGCCAATCACGAGCTCATAGAATTTTACAAACCCTTTAAAAACATAAAGGTTGCACTAAACGTTAAAGGCAGTCTGCCTATAATAGTGCTCAGTGAATACAAAACAGTATTTTTATAACTTTCATTAGTGCTTTTACAAGTTTCATTAATTACAATTAAAACATTTGAGTTAATTTAATATAAAGTTCAGTTGATATTGTTCCAATCAAAATAGTCAAATACTCTGACATTCAATTAGACTGAACTATTCAATCAACAGTAAAATGAGGTCAAGCCATGCTAAAGGTCTGGACAAGAATTTCAATACTGTCCCGGCTTGTAACATTCCCCCACTTGATTCGTTAGATCAGAAACTATTTGAAGTTTCGGTTCTGCCCTTACGTGTATCTCAAAATATTTGTTTCGTTTCATTTAAATATTTACAATATAACTCTGACGTGCCCAGTAATAAAACTATTGGAGGTTTCGGTTCTGCCCTTACTTCTGGCTCAAAATATTTGTTTCGTTTCATTTAAATATTTACAATATAACTCTGACGTGCCAAGTAATAAAACTATTGGAGGATTCGGTTTTGCCCTTACTTCTGGCTCAAAATATTTGTTTCGTTTCAATTAAATATTTACAATATAACTCTGACGTGCCAAGTAATAAAACTATTGGAGGATTCGGTTTTGCCCTTACTTCTGGCTCAAAATATTTGTTTAGTTTCATTTATATATTTACGATATAACTCTGACGTGCCAAGTAATAAAACTATTGGAGGATTCGGTTTTGCCCTTACTTCTGGCTCAAAATATTTGTTTCGTTTCAATTAAATATTTACAATATAACTCTGACGTGCCAAGTAATAAAACTATTGGAGGATTCGGTTTTGCCCTTACTTCTGGCTCAAAATATTTGTTTCGTTTCATTTAAATATTTACGATATAACTCTGACGTGCCAAGTAATAAAACTATTGGAGGATTCGGTTTTGCCCTTACTTCTGGCTCAAAATATTTGTTTCGTTTCATTTAAATATTTACGATATAACTCTGACGTGCCCAGTAATAAAACTATTGGAGGTTTCGGTTCTGCCCTTACTTCTGGCTCAAAATATTTGTTTCGTTTCATTTAAATATTTACAATATAACTCTGACGTGCCAAGTAATAAAACTATTGGAGGATTCGGTTTTGCCCTTACTTCTGGCTCAAAATATTTGTTTCGTTTCAATTAAATATTTACAATATAACTCTGACGTGCCAAGTAATAAAACTATTGGAGGATTCGGTTTTGCCCTTACTTCTGGCTCAAAATATTTGTTTAGTTTCATTTATATATTTACGATATAACTCTGACGTGCCAAGTAATAAAACTATTGGAGGATTCGGTTTTGCCCTTACTTCTGGCTCAAAATATTTGTTTCGTTTCAATTAAATATTTACAATATAACTCTGACGTGCCAAGTAATAAAACTATTGGAGGATTCGGTTTTGCCCTTACTTCTGGCTCAAAATATTTGTTTCGTTTCATTTAAATATTTACGATATAACTCTGACGTGCCAAGTAATAAAACTATTGGAGGATTCGGTTTTGCCCTTACTTCTGGCTCAAAATATTTGTTTCGTTTCATTTAAATATTTACGATATAACTCTGACGTGCCAAGTAATAAAACTATTGGAGGATTCGGTTTTGCCCTTACTTCTGGCTCAAAATATTTGTTTCGTTTCATTTAAATTTTTACAATATAACTCTGACGTGCCAAGTAATAAAACTATTGGAGGATTTGGTTTTGCCCTTACTTCTGGCTCAAAATATTTGTTTCGTTTCAATTAAATATTTACAATATAACTCTGACGTGCCAAGTAATAAAACTATTGGAGGATTCGGTTCTGTCCTTACTTCTGGCTCAAAATATTTGTTTCGTTTCATTTAAATATTTACGATATAACTCTGACGTGCCAAGTAATAAAACTATTGGAGGATTCGGTTTTGCCCTTACTTCTGGCTCAAAATATTTGTTTCGTTTCATTTAAATATTTACGATATAACTCTGACGTGCCAAGTAATAAAACTATTGGAGGATTCGGTTCTGTCCTTACTTCTGGCTCAAAATATTTGTTTCGTTTCAATTAAATATTTACAATATTACTCTGACGTGCCAAGTAATAAAACTATTGGAGGATTCGGTTTTGCCCTTACTTCTGGCTCAAAATATTTGTTTCGTTTCATTTAAATATTTACGATATAACTCTGACGTGCCAAGTAATAAAACTATTGGAGGATTCGGTTTTGCCCTTACTTCTGGCTCAAAATATTTGTTTCGTTTCATTTAAATATTTACGATATAACTCTGACGTGCCAAGTAATAAAACTATTGGAGGATTCGGTTTTGCCCTTACTTCTGGCTCAAAATATTTGTTTCGTTTCATTTAAATATTTACGATATAACTCTGACGTGCCCAGTAATAAAACTATTGGAGGATTCGGTTTTGCCCTTACTTCTGGCTCAAAATATTTGTTTCGTTTCATTTAAATATTTACAATATAACTCTGACGTGCCAAGTAATAAAACTATTGGAGGATTCGGTTCTGTCCTTACTTCTGGCTCAAAATATTTGTTTCGTTTGAATTAAATATTTACAATATAACTCTGACGTGCCAAGTAATAAAACTATTGGAGGATTCGGTTTTGCCCTTACTTCTGGCTCAAAATATTTGTTTCGTTTCATTTAAATATTTACGATATAACTCTGACGTGCCAAGTAATAAAACTATTGGAGGATTCGGTTTTGCCCTTACTTCTGGCTCAAAATATTTGTTTCGTTTCATTTAAATATTTACGATATAACTCTGACGTGCCAAGTAATAAAACTATTGGGGGATTCGGTTTTGCCCTTACTTCTGGCTCAAAATATTTGTTTCGTTTCATTTAAATATTTACGATATAACTCTGACGTGCCCAGTAATAAAACTATTGGAGGATTCGGTTTTGCCCTTACTTCTGGCTCAAAATATTTGTTTCGTTTCATTTAAATATTTACGATATAACTCTGACGTGCCAAGTAATAAAACTATTGGAGGATTCGGTTTTGCCCTTACTTCTGGCTCAAAATATTTGTTTCGTTTCATTTAAATATTTACGATATAACTCTGACGTGCCAAGTAATAAAACTATTGGAGGATTCGGTTTTGCCCTTACTTCTGGCTCAAAATATTTGTTTCGTTTCATTTAAATATTTACGATATAACTCTGACGTGCCCAGTAATAAAACTATTGGAGGATTCGGTTTTGCCCTTACTTCTGGCTCAAAATATTTGTTTCGTTTCATTTAAATATTTACAATATAACTCTGACGTGCCAAGTAATAAAACTATTGGAGGATTCGGTTCTGTCCTTACTTCTGGCTCAAAATATTTGTTTCGTTTGAATTAAATATTTACAATATAACTCTGACGTGCCAAGTAATAAAACTATTGGAGGATTCGGTTTTGCCCTTACTTCTGGCTCAAAATATTTGTTTCGTTTCATTTAAATATTTACGATATAACTCTGACGTGCCAAGTAATAAAACTATTGGAGGATTCGGTTTTGCCCTTACTTCTGGCTCAAAATATTTGTTTCGTTTCATTTAAATATTTACGATATAACTCTGACGTGCCAAGTAATAAAACTATTGGAGGATTCGGTTTTGCCCTTACTTCTGGCTCAAAATATTTGTTTCGTTTCATTTAAATATTTACGATATAACTCTGACGTGCCCAGTAATAAAACTATTGGAGGATTCGGTTTTGCCCTTACTTCTGGCTCAAAATATTTGTTTCGTTTCATTTAAATATTTACGATATAACTCTGACGTGCCAAGTAATAAAACTATTGGAGGATTCGGTTTTGCCCTTACTTCTGGCTCAAAATATTTGTTTCGTTTCATTTAAATATTTACGATATAACTCTGACGTGCCAAGTAATAAAACTATTGGAGGATTCGGTTTTGCCCTTACTTCTGGCTCAAAATATTTGTTTCGTTTCATTTAAATATTTACGATATAACTCTGACGTGCCAAGTAATAAAACTATTGAAGGATTCGGTTCTGTCCTTACTTCTGGCTCAAAATATTTGTTTCGTTTCAATTAAATATTTACAATATAACTCTGACGTGCCAAGTAATAAAACTATTGGAGGATTCGGTTTTGCCCTTACTTCTGGCTCAAAATATTTGTTTCGTTTCATTTAAATATTTACGATATAACTCTGACGTGCCAAGTAATAAAACTATTGGAGGATTCGGTTCTGTCCTTACTTCTGGCTCAAAATATTTGTTTCGTTTCATTTAAATATTTACGATATAACTCTGACGTGCCAAGTAATAAAACTATTGGAGGATTCGGTTTTGCCCTTACTTCTGGCTCAAAATATTTGTTTCGTTTCATTTAAATATTTACGATATAACTCTGACGTGCCAAGTAATAAAACTATTGGAGGTTTCGGTTCTGCCCTTACTTCTGGCTCAAAATATTTGTTTCGTTTCATTTAAATATTTACGATATAACTCTGACGTGCCCAGTAATAAAACTATTGGAGGATTCGGTTTTGCCCTTACTTCTGGCTCAAAATATTTGTTTCGTTTCAATTAAATATTTACGATATAACTCTGACGTGCCAAGTAATAAAACTATTGAAGGATTCGGTTTTGCCCTTACTTCTGGCTCAAAATATTTGTTTCGTTTCATTTAAATATTTACGATATAACTCTGACGTGCCAAGTAATAAAACTATTGGAGGATTCGGTTCTGTCCTTACTTCTGGCTCAAAATATTTGTTTCGTTTCAATTAAATATTTACAATATAACTCTGACGTGCCAAGTAATAAAACTATTGGAGGATTCGGTTTTGCCCTTACTTCTGGCTCAAAATATTTGTTTCGTTTCATTTAAATATTTACGATATAACTCTGACGTGCCAAGTAATAAAACTATTGGAGGATTCGGTTTTGCCCTTACTTCTGGCTCAAAATATTTGTTTCGTTTCATTTAAATATTTACGATATAACTCTGACGTGCCAAGTAATAAAACTATTGGAGGATTCGGTTTTGCCCTTACTTCTGGCTCAAAATATTTGTTTCGTTTCATTTAAATATTTACGATATAACTCTGACGTGCCCAGTAATAAAACTATTGGAGGATTCGGTTTTGCCCTTACTTCTGGCTCAAAATATTTGTTTCGTTTCATTTAAATATTTACAATATTACTCTGACGTGCCAAGTAATAAAACTATTGGAGGATTCGGTTTTGCCCTTACTTCTGGCTCAAAATATTTGTTTCGTTTCATTTAAATATTTACGATATAACTCTGACGTGCCAAGTAATAAAACTATTGGAGGATTCGGTTTTGCCCTTACTTCTGGCTCAAAATATTTGTTTCGTTTCATTTAAATATTTACGATATAACTCTGACGTGCCAAGTAATAAAACTATTGGAGGATTCGGTTTTGCCCTTACTTCTGGCTCAAAATATTTGTTTCGTTTCATTTAAATATTTACGATATAACTCTGACGTGCCCAGTAATAAAACTATTGGAGGATTCGGTTTTGCCCTTACTTCTGGCTCAAAATATTTGTTTCGTTTCATTTAAATATTTACGATATAACTCTGACGTGCCAAGTAATAAAACTATTGGAGGATTCGGTTTTGCCCTTACTTCTGGCTCAAAATATTTGTTTCGTTTCATTTAAATATTTACGATATAACTCTGACGTGCCAAGTAATAAAACTATTGGAGGATTCGGTTTTGCCCTTACTTCTGGCTCAAAATATTTGTTTCGTTTCATTTAAATATTTACGATATAACTCTGACGTGCCAAGTAATAAAACTATTGAAGGATTCGGTTCTGTCCTTACTTCTGGCTCAAAATATTTGTTTCGTTTCAATTAAATATTTACAATATAACTCTGACGTGCCAAGTAATAAAACTATTGGAGGATTCGGTTTTGCCCTTACTTCTGGCTCAAAATATTTGTTTCGTTTCATTTAAATATTTACGATATAACTCTGACGTGCCAAGTAATAAAACTATTGGAGGATTCGGTTCTGTCCTTACTTCTGGCTCAAAATATTTGTTTCGTTTCATTTAAATATTTACGATATAACTCTGACGTGCCAAGTAATAAAACTATTGGAGGATTCGGTTTTGCCCTTACTTCTGGCTCAAAATATTTGTTTCGTTTCATTTAAATATTTACGATATAACTCTGACGTGCCAAGTAATAAAACTATTGGAGGTTTCGGTTCTGCCCTTACTTCTGGCTCAAAATATTTGTTTCGTTTCATTTAAATATTTACGATATAACTCTGACGTGCCCAGTAATAAAACTATTGGAGGATTCGGTTTTGCCCTTACTTCTGGCTCAAAATATTTGTTTCGTTTCAATTAAATATTTACGATATAACTCTGACGTGCCAAGTAATAAAACTATTGGAGGATTCGGTTTTGCCCTTACTTCTGGCTCAAAATATTTGTTTCGTTTCATTTAAATATTTACGATATAACTCTGACGTGCCCAGTAATAAAACTATTGGAGGATTCGGTTTTGCCCTTACTTCTGGCTCAAAATATTTGTTTCGTTTCATTTAAATATTTACGATATAACTCTGACGTGCCAAGTAATAAAACTATTGGAGGATTCGGTTTTGCCCTTACTTCTGGCTCAAAATATTTGTTTCGTTTCATTTAAATATTTACGATATAACTCTGACGTGCCAAGTAATAAAACTATTGGAGGATTCGGTTTTGCCCTTACTTCTGGCTCAAAATATTTGTTTCGTTTCATTTAAATATTTACGATATAACTCTGACGTGCCAAGTAATAAAACTATTGAAGGATTCGGTTCTGTCCTTACTTCTGGCTCAAAATATTTGTTTCGTTTCAATTAAATATTTACAATATAACTCTGACGTGCCAAGTAATAAAACTATTGGAGGATTCGGTTTTGCCCTTACTTCTGGCTCAAAATATTTGTTTCGTTTCATTTAAATATTTACGATATAACTCTGACGTGCCAAGTAATAAAACTATTGGAGGATTCGGTTCTGTCCTTACTTCTGGCTCAAAATATTTGTTTCGTTTCATTTAAATATTTACGATATAACTCTGACGTGCCAAGTAATAAAACTATTGGAGGATTCGGTTTTGCCCTTACTTCTGGCTCAAAATATTTGTTTCGTTTCATTTAAATATTTACGATATAACTCTGACGTGCCAAGTAATAAAACTATTGGAGGTTTCGGTTCTGCCCTTACTTCTGGCTCAAAATATTTGTTTCGTTTCATTTAAATATTTACGATATAACTCTGACGTGCCCAGTAATAAAACTATTGGAGGATTCGGTTTTGCCCTTACTTCTGGCTCAAAATATTTGTTTCGTTTCAATTAAATATTTACGATATAACTCTGACGTGCCAAGTAATAAAACTATTGGAGGATTCGGTTTTGCCCTTACTTCTGGCTCAGAATATTTGTTTCGTTTCATTTAAATATTTACGATATAACTCTGACGTGCCAAGTAATAAAACTATTGGAGGATTCGGTTCTGTCCTTACTTCTGGCTCAAAATATTTGTTTCGTTTCATTTAAATATTTACGATATAACTCTGACGTGCCAAGTAATAAAACTATTGGAGGATTCGCTTTTGCCCTTACTTCTGGCTCAAAATATTTGTTTCGTTTCATTTAAATATTTACGATATAACTCTGACGTGCCAAGTAATAAAACTTTTGGAGGTTTCGGTTCTGCCCTTACTTCTGGCTCAAAATATTTGTTTCGTTTCATTTAAATATTTACAATATAACTCTGACGTGCCAAGTAATAAAACTTTTGGAGGTTTCGGTTCTGCCCTTACTTCTGGCTCAAAATATTTGTTTCGTTTCATTTAAATATTTACAATATAACTCTAACGTGCCAAGTAATAAAACTATTGGAGGATTCGGTTTTGCCCTTACTTCTGGCTCAAAATATTTGTTTCGTTTCATTTAAATATTTACGATATAAATCTGACGTGCCAAGTAATAAAACTATTGGAGGATTCGGTTTTGCCCTTACTTCTGGCTCAAAATATTTGTTTCGTTTCATTTAAATATTTACAATATAACTCTGACGTGCCAAGTATTAAAACTATTGGAGGATTCGGTTCTGCCCTTACTTCTGGCTCAAAATATTTGTTTCGTTTCATTTAAATATTTACAATATAACTCTGACGTGCCAAGTAATAAAACTATTGGAGGATTCGGTTCTGCCCTTACTTCTGGCT
Organism: Prosapia bicincta; assembly: GCA_036971475.1. NCBI lineage: Eukaryota > Metazoa > Arthropoda > Insecta > Hemiptera > Cercopidae > Prosapia > Prosapia bicincta. The sequence continues at coordinate 100,871,338 of JBAIZL010000006.1, read as the reverse complement.
CAAAATATTTGTTTCGTTTCATTTAAATATTTACGATATAACTCTGACGTGCCCAGTAATAAAACTATTGGAGTTGAAGTACGGAAAGGTTTTCTCTTTCTGAAAGTATATTTACTTTCTACCTGGATGACGACCTTAGTTAGAATGTACAGAGGATTGTTGCACTATCTAATTAGAATGGGTGTAGGTGTTAATGCATTGACTTAGTACCGGATCAGATGTAGTAAATTGTTAGATATTTAAACATGAAATTATTTCAATAAACTACTTTTCAACTCCTGTTAGTTCACGCTCCCCTGATATAGATCTTGTACAGATTTTCAATTGTAAATAAAATACATTTTTTCACCCAATCAAGATCAAACGCATTTCATGAAACCTTTAGTGGATGACAATTTATGTTTATACAAATTTCTATATATTTGTTCAACAATTAAGTTATACAAAATTGAGGCTGTAGGTCAGATTCGTACTGAGAATCTTCATGTTGAAAGTGTTCGAACTTTGGCACTGAGAAAAAGTTCCCAAAGATAGAAACGTAACAAAGAACGTCACAAAGATATATATGTATACATTTTTTTTGCCAGCATCTGGTTGTTGTCAAAACCTCCAAAGTACAACCTTAAATTCTTACCATGGTTTCCACACAAGATCATAAATTAAAACTCTAGGATTAAAAAGGAATGAAAAGAATAAATAAATAAACTGGATTAACGGTATCAAACTTCGCTTCACAAACAGACAATGCAAAAGCAAAGTAAAAAGAAATTACAACACAATGCAAGCGACGGAAAAAAGAAAGCCTGTAAATAGTAGAAAATAAAAAATAATGGTCCAACATCAGATATAGAAAATAAAATGGAAAATTGCAAGGACAATAACTTTTTATTTTGCCAGTTAATGTTGCTATTGTGACATATGTGTATAATATTTATATTAATTGTAATTATAAAACAAACAAACAAAATTTAAAAACATTTTTCTTTGTTGATTCAAATAGGAATTGACTTATACAAAAAAATTGTATATTACTAATTTTCAACAGTAAATTTGTTTACTCAGAGACCCCGACTGTTATAGTTTTGTAATATAAAAATATGTTTTGTTAGAGATCTAATAAATGATCCATAGGCGATATAAAAAGCATAATTAACTTGTTATTGATATATTATTTGAAAGAATCTGTAATAACATCGAATGTAATGAAATGTAACAAATGCATAAAATGAAATTACACCAAGTATTGTAATCCTCTCCTATGGGCTGCAGGCTTAATCCGCGCAGGGGGACGGGTGGTGCGAAGCTGTACTTATGTGGCTCCCTATAAACGGGAAATCCAGGCAAATGTGAGTGCTTAAAAGGGGGCAAGTCCTAGCACTTGAAGTGTTGTTATCTGCCCGGTTATCGCCCTGCCCTTCCCTTGCGGGCGGCAACCAAGAAGCACCCCCCATCCAGGTTGGTGGTCTGGATGGGTACATACACCCCCAATCTGAAGGTGTTATGCGATCCGTGCCGATGTAGAGTCGTGGCCCTCAGGGTAAGGAGGGTATTTAACGGAGCCTCAGGAGTACCTGGTGCCACCCCTGAGTACTTAGCTCTGCAGCGGCGGACCTTTATTTCCCTAGCTGCTTGTGAGAATATACATGACAGACAAAAACAAAATAAATTTAACTGGTCAGGGCTTAGAACCTACCGACAAATCTGTCCCAATGAATGTCGCTTCGGCCCCCGTAGAGACAGATGGAAAACCAATTGCGAAGACAACAGGAGGAATGAGTGTGGCACAAAGAAGGAAAGCACTCTGGCTTTCCTACCATGAGAAGCAAAGAAGGCGGAGGGCGAGAACCATCGCCACCCCCTTTGAGGAAACACCGGTCCAGGCAGCAGAAGGTTTTGACGGAGGCTGGGGCTAGAACCCGTCCTGTCGTCCCGGAAGCCAGTGGATCTTATAGGACCTTAATACGACAAGAGAAAGAGAGGAAAAGAAAGGAAAGGAGTACTTCTAATCCTACTCCAGAGTCGGAGGCCAAGAGGAGTAGACAAGGGTCTAGGCCTGTTGGGTCGGGAGGGCTGTCTTTCTCGTCGATCTCCGTCAACCTACCGAGGGTACTAGTGACCTTTTAAGCAAATAATATTATATTAAGATTTCACTAGACAGTATAATTTGAAATGAAATTCGGTTTTGCATAAGTAACCTTGCGTATTTTCGCTCTGGAAGTAAATAAAAATTTAATTAATTGGATACATAACTCAGTTCACTTTACGTATTTGATTTTACTTTTGAAAATTTAGGATGAGACTCAAATGTTGATTCACGGCTGAGATATCACAGTTCAAATATTTAATTTTAACCTCACTGAAAACTTTTTTCGTTATGAAATTAAGGTTTTACATTTCTGGTCGTTTTAAATTGGGAGAGAAAAGAGTTATTAATTAGGTATATAAACGTTAGTTATTGAAATGACTTCTATCGTGCTAAAATCTATTCTATAATATTATTGTAATATACATGACAAATCAAAATGTAATAATATGGTATATTAGGTTTTATTGTATTATAATATATTAGGTTATGTTATAATATATATTTATAATATATAAATAATCTGGTCATTAAAGTAGAGTCGAGTGAAGAATATAGGTTAAAATAAATACAGAAATAAAATAACTGGTAACTATTAGCAGGGAAGTCGTCCAAATCATTGAGCAATGAGAAATACGCTTAGAGAAATATATCGTTAATAGTAAAAACTACAAATAATTTAAAATATATAATATAAATAAAATTAATGTATGTATTAGAAAACTAGCCAGACCCTTGGTCTAATACACTGTGCTTGAATAGTCTTTGTAAGCTATCCCTCTGATGATAGATAGGCTGATCTAGATTTATCGGCTGTATTTTTATTGTCAAATATATTTTAAACAATGCGTTTTACTGTAAAAAATACATATACCTCATTTTATTGTAGAAGTTTGTAATGCCAGGGATTTCCAAACAGGACACAATATGGCCTATTCCTCAGATAATAACAAACTCCCGGACATTAGTACTTCCTTTCAAATTTCCCAAGTGGACTACGACTTCCTATTAAACCAGAACATGACAGTCTTCAACTTCGATCGTCCTCCACAAAATTTCCCTAGTCATGACACGTGTATTATCCGATAGGTTGGCGATAGCGCTAAGGCCAATGAGATGGCCAATCGGTGTAAAGAGTATTATGGAAGGGGGTCCTATATATTGTTATGTACCAGCCAAAAAGGCAAGTTGATGGAATGAGGGTGATGATGAGAGTCGTAATGTATGTTGAGTGAACTTAATTAATTTGTATTAATTTGTGTAGTTTGTGTTCTTTGTTCTACAACGCAAAATGTTATCTAAGTAACAATATAATCTATTATTACAATGATTTGTGTTGAAACTCTTAGTAGCTTACCTGCTTCAACCCTTCTCACTTATAAATAGAACAAGATCTAAATCCACGTCCTATTCCCGGTCGTGACAAGTTCATAATTTATCAATCGTGACCGAGAAACATTAGCCAAACAATCTTGTTAATACTTCTCCCAAACCTATTCTGATGCTCTTGAGTTTTACAAACAAAACTTACGTTTTTTAACATTCCAACCATGCACTTGAGGTCTCTGAAACGTTTTCACTAGACCATTCATCCGTCTCTTTGTCTATTTGGAATATAACCAAATTTGAAATAAAAACTGGAGTCGTGTAGACACCTATTTCTAGATAATAGTTATCCTCTCCAGATTGCCCTAAAAAATATCTCCCCACTGTCTGTTCTTTATGAGCTCCCTCGTAAATATTTAGTCCTTATTTTTACCTCTGTCATATCGTTTCACCTTGCTAGCTTGTAAGGCCATATAACGAATACATTCCTATTTTCAGATATAAACGAAATAACAATCCTTGTAAATGGTTTATGTATTAAATCTAAATATTGTTTCATATTTCATTATAGGAACAATAAATTTCTGAAAATATCTAATTAAACTTTAAGGGCTACAAGCTACATCTCTAAAGAGAAATAGTGTTAAAAGATAACTGTATGAAGCAACTGTGGCGTAATGTTTATTTTTAAATAAATAAAACCTCTAAACCACAAATAACATTTATTTAAACCTTATGTACATTTCGATTGCCCAGCAATCATCTTCAGAGGTATTTAAAAAATACAACTAACTTTAAACAACATAATACAACAAATATATAGGCATAAACCGGTAACTACTTCGCCACGCCCCTTATTTTAAAAAACTAGTACGACCAATCATGTTGCAGTAAATTCCCCCTTTACAACTTGGTCCGGTCTTCCAACTCTCGTGTTGAAGAGTTACCATTACAACTATTTCAATTATACTAAAACACAATAATATTATTTTTTAACAAGGTTATAACTATCTCCTAATTAATGAATATAACTGAGATTTAGCGATAGGCCCTTTATCACAATTTAATAAATTATTTTCGTTATATTTGTGAATGTACAAACTTTCAAAACTATTCAAAAGACCTTTTGAATTAACAGTTTTCAATAATTTTAGATCATTTAGTTCTAAAGTGTGTTTAGTGTTTAGAATATGTTCTGCAACACTAGATTTTTCAGGTCTTTGAAATTTTATATGGCTAATATGTTCATTAAATCTGGTTAATATTTTCCTTTTTGTTTGGCCAATATAAATTTTACTACATGAATTACAATTTATTTTATAAATCCCAGATTTATCTATCATCTTTATTTTATCTTTTGGGTTACCTAATACATTTTTAAAGCTATTTAAGCTTTTGTAAGCTACTTTTAAATCTATCTGTTTAAAAACATTTTCTAGACTTTTGTTAAATCCATATCGAATGGTAGGTTAAGGAATTGATTTTTAATATTTTCCTTTTGTGTTATAAAGGTAGTAGAATCGTTTCTAAACTTTTTTAATTTTTGTTTCCTCAATATATTATCTAATATTTTAGGATCATATCCATTGAATTTAGCGATTTCTTTAGTTTTGGCCAACTCACATTTAAATCTATTTTTATGCAATGGAATAGTAATTAATCTATTAACCATAGTATTAAAAGCTGCTAATTTATGGGATTTGCAATGGTTAGAATCTACCGGGATATATCTATCATTATTTGTATGTTTCCTATATATATGAAATTCAATTTTATTATTATTTCTAAAACACAATACATCAAGAAACGGTAAACATTTATTATGCACGATTTCAAAAGTAAATTTAATGTTTTTATGTTCATTGTTAATTAATGATTAAGTAAAAGAATTTTTAATTGAAAAAAACATAGAGATTAAATTAGATTAAATAAATAGTTATGCCAAATCAATTTCTTGATTGCTTGCCAAATAGTTATGCCTTTGTTAATTTCTTTTACAAGTATCACATTATCTATATTAGGAAATATGAGATTATTATTATTACAATGACTAGCAAAATTTGATTTATAAATTTCTGGCTTTTTATATGCATTAATATGCTTTTTATATCTATCTTTAAGTTTTAGTAATTATTGTAAAAAAGTTTATATAGGACAAACTAAGAAAAACCTTTGGGTTTAAATACGAATGAAAAAGAATAAACAAACAAACTGGATTAAGGATATCGAACCTTGCTTTACAACGGATAATGCTAAAGGAAAGCGAAAATAAACTACAAGATGCAAGCGACAAAAACACAGTAACACAATAATAATCCAACACCAAAAGAAAAGATATTGGAAATTTACAAGAAAATTCGCATTCTATTTAGCCACTTTATATTATTTTACTGAGATATGTATATACATAACATGTCATAAACATTGTATATACATTGTAATTACAAAATACAAAAAAAAACCAAAATAATATTTTTTTTGTTGATTTAAGTAGGAGTTCTCTTTTAAAATAAACATTTTAAATTACTTGTTAAAGACTCGGCTGAAGACCGTAGAAAAGTGCATTAATAAAATTGAATCTCCATGTTACGTCTGTCCATATATTAGAAGTGACAGCATATTAGACCAACAAATCAACTATGTAATATGTTTAATGAAAACCTTTGTTATAGAACAGTTGTTATGGACACGGCTTATATAAGCGGCAATTACTAAATGACGTATGTACCAATTGGAAAAGTTAAACAAATAAAAGACTTTAGGAAATCAATACCAGTAAATTTAATGTTCTGTCAAGTTGTTAAGCCTTATGTTAATATAATATGAAATGTTAGATGTGAACTCATATCCAGTGCTTTCAAAGAATTAGTATTTGCTTCGAAAAGCTCTCGTTGAAAAGCTCCGATTCTTATGAGAAAAGATCAAGCATTTTGTGTTATATGAAAACACATATATCTATATACAATATCAAGAACACAGTGGTACAATATAATACAGTGAAAATATTGGACAGAACCCCAATACCACAAACAAAATTTTAAAAAAATAAATAAATAAAACAATGTACGTAAGGGTTTAATCTTAAGTAACTTGTTTTATTTGTTATGTTAAAACATTTTTGTGGTATTTGGATTCTTTCCAATATTTTCATTGTACCATATATCTATGTTTTAATTTACCTCGTATCTTTCTATATCGGGTTATTCCTTTCGCCACTTCGAAGTACCTGTAACTATAGTCCCTCACTCTGTACCAGTTGATACTGTGTGTTAGATACGGCCGACTCAAAGGTATTTCATTTTCCAGAACCACATATAGGAGATTATTCTCTAACCATCATATCGGAAGGTGCCCGAGGGGGGAAAACACGTGTGCTAGTAAACTCAAGGCTAGCAAACCCCACGCTAGATTAAACTATGTTTTACATTAACTGTAAATTTAATGTTACCATTTCTGGCAAATCTTAAGTTACAAAAGAAACTGTTTCCTCATCGTTACCACAGTTGAAGTCTCTATAACTCCTGGACAAGGTATCACTACAAGGTACCATCATTCCGTGTCACTGAATCAAGGTTTTTTTACCTCTTATCATTTCACGTCCGAAGATGAAGCCTCCATCTTTGATCAGATATAACAAAACTTACTGTCTATTTATTATTATACCAACCGAGGACTAACTAAATTGTTTCTTCAAATTATTTAGCTTTGTCAGTAACACGTAGAATAGTCGACAAATCTTAGGTCTTAACTTTTAATGTCTGTGGTAAAATACACGAACGTAGCCATTATAGAGAGTGCTTAGAGACTTTCGTATAATGTGAGTTTTATTATAAAATGTTATTGTAAAACTGTTCAGACATTTATAGTATGATATCTTTTAATACATTGGGACTTCAATACAACGCCAATAATATATTGCTAGCTGTAAATAGTTTCCTATATACAAAAACGTTTTCTATATTTAACCATTTCCCTAAATCATGAACTAAGATCGGTTGGATGACATACAGTTTTTGTTGAGGAACTTGTATAAATATTATATAATGATGTTTCGAAGAAACTAAAAACCAAATTTAGCATCAGCTAATAAACACGTTTTTTTAAAACCATAACAAGGCACATAAATGCGTAAATAGGTACATGTCTTAGGTAAATCACTCCTCTGTGTACTAAAACCATAACAAGGCACATAAATGCGTAAATAGGTACATGTCTTAGGTAAATCTCTCCTCTGTGTACTAAAACCATAACAAGGCACATAAATGCGTAAATAGGTACATGTCTTAGGTAAATCTCTCCTCTGTGTACTAAAACCATAACAAGGCACATAAATGCGTAAATAGGTACATGTCTTAGGTAAATCTCTCCTCTGTGTACTAAAACCATAACAAGGCACATAAATGCGTAAATAGGTACATGTCTTAGGTAAATCACTCCTCTGTGTACTAAAACCATAACAAGGCACATAAATGCGTAAATAGGTACATGTCTTAGGTAAATCTCTCCTCTTTGTACTAAAACCATAACAAGGCACATAAATGCGTAAATAGGTACATGTCTTAGGTAAATCTCTCCTCTGTGTACTAAAACCATAACAAGGCACATAAATGCGTAAATAGGTACATGTCTTAGGTAAATCACTCCTCTGTGTACTAAAACCATAACAAGGCACATAAATGCGTAAATAGGTACATGTCTTAGGTAAATCACTCCTCTGTGTACTAAAACCATAACAAGGCACATAAATGCGTAAATAGGTACATGTCTTAGGTAAATCACTCCTCTGTGTACTAAAACCATAACAAGGCACATAAATGCGTAAATAGGTACATGTCTTAGGTAAATCACTCCTCTGTGTACTAAAACCATAACAAGGCACATAAATGCGTAAATAGGTACATGTCTTAGGTAAATCACTCCTCTGTGTACTAAAACCATAACAAGGCACATAAATGCGTAAATAGGTACATGTCTTAGGTAAATCTCTCCTCTGTGTACTAAAACCATAACAAGGCACATAAATGCGTAAATAGGTACATGTCTTAGGTAAATCTCTCCTCTGTGTACTAAAACCATAACAAGGCACATAAATGCGTAAATAGGTACATGTCTTAGGTAAATCTCTCCTCTGTGTACTAAAACCATAACAAGGCACATAAATGCGTAAATAGGTACATGTCTTAGGTAAATCTCTCCTCTGTGTACTAAAACCATAACAAGGCACATAAATGCGTAAATAGGTACATGTCTTAGGTAAATCACTCCTCTGTGTACTAAAACCATAACAAGGCACATAAATGCGTAAATAGGTACATGTCTTAGGTAAATCACTCCTCTGTGTACTAAAACCATAACAAGGCACATAAATGCGTAAATAGGTACATGTCTTAGGTAAATCACTCCTCTGTGTACTAAAACCATAACAAGGCACATAAATGCGTAAATAGGTACATGTCTTAGGTAAATCACTCCTCTGTGTACTAAAACCATAACAAGGCACATAAATGCGTAAATAGGTACATGTCTTAGGTAAATCACTCCTCTGTGTACTAAAACCATAACAAGGCACATAAATGCGTAAATAGGTACATGTCTTAGGTAAATCTCTCCTCTGTGTACTAAAACCATAACAAGGCACATAAATGCGTAAATAGGTACATGTCTTAGGTAAATCTCTCCTCTGTGTACTAAAACCATAACAAGGCACATAAATGCGTAAATAGGTACATGTCTTAGGTAAATCTCTCCTCTGTGTACTAAAACCATAACAAGGCACATAAATGCGTAAATAGGTACATGTCTTAGGTAAATCTCTCCTCTGTGTACTAAAACCATAACAAGGCACATAAATGCGTAAATAGGTACATGTCTTAGGTAAATCTCTCCTCTGTGTACTAAAACCATAACAAGGCACATAAATGCGTAAATAGGTACATGTCTTAGGTAAATCTCTCCTCTGTGTACTAAAACCACAACAAGGCACATAAATGCGTAAATAGGTACATGTCTTAGGTAAATCTCTTCTCTGTGTACTAAAACCATAACAAGGCACATAAATGCGTAAATAGGTTCATGTCTTAGGTAAATCACTCCTCTGTGTACTAAAACAATCCCGAGTGAGATAACAGGACCAATGAAAGTCCACCGATTCTTTCATTCATAAACCCTCAACAATGTGCACACAAAAAACTTATATTCTAAAAATATTAAAAAATAACGTGCCTCGTGCCTTGTAATCTTTTTGTTTAAACTTGTCCCAATTAAAAATACAACGGCAATATAGGAGTGATGGTAAAGATAGTTTTTTAAACTATACTACCATTTCCCTTTATTACTTACATTGGAAATATTGAGATTTATTTGTGGAGATAAACAAGTGCAATCTCGCTTTACCTCACGGGAATATTTCGACTATGGGATGGTTCGGTAGAAATGGTAAATGTTCGATAATCCACCATGGGCCGGACCTAAAGAGAGTGGCTATTGTTGCTACAACAATTATCTATTATTTATTATATATTGCAGTTTATTTATTATATACACAGAATTGTTTCCACAAGCCTGTTACACAGTTAAATAGATGTATATCATATATAATAACAGTAACTATAAGTGTTTGCAAAGTATTTATTGTAAAGGAGATTTAAAAATATGACAATAATATAGAAAAACTATTGTGTTAACTTTACACGGAATAAGAAAAATCGTTAGTAAAATGTTTGCTATTACTGATCCTAACCCTACAAAAGCTCTCCTGTGGGGCAAAAACTTTAGTTTCAAGTGCTTTGATATAACCCCAGACGAGATGCTGACTATTTTTCATCAAATTAACTATATAAAAATATTGAGATCGCCAAAAAACAAAAGAAATTAAATTCTATTTATATCACTTAGGGCAGGTTTTATTTCATTTATCGAATAAAACGCAGGTACATAGCTTTTAGAAATAATAAATTATTGACTGTATCAACAACTCAAGTAAATGGAATAAGAGAAATGTGTGGCGTTTCCACAGCAACAGATCAATAAACAAAGGACTTCTTACAAATGACAATAATTCCACTCTTCAGTGTAACAGAGCTGTCTCTCTGGACAATGCCAAAGGACTTAATATGGACTTACGCTCCGATTTCAGTCTTGTCAGTATTTTACGGCATTTCGGTGGTGTCTTTAAAGGACCGGAGCCGCAAGAAGCTGTACGCAATGTACACAGTGTTGCTGATATGCTTTCTGTGTCTCTCGAGCTCAGTGGTCATCCTAAGTGAGATGGTCAATCCACAAGTTGGATGGTTTCACCTTGCCTTTGAAATATCATTTCGATCTATTAGTTTTCATTTATTGTGGAAAACCTACAGAAAATATGATCTCCACCTCCGTATCTTTGAGGCTCTGACTAGCGTTGAGCAAAGGTTGCAAAGTTTTGGGCACGCCGTGGATCACCGCAAACACAGAGCGTATGCAATCCTTCTTGTTGTGGCAAACGTAGCTTTAGTGGCTATATACACAGCTATGTTGAATGTCTACCCTTTCCTTGGCAGCGATGTGGTGACCTACTTTATACATGGCAACTTCTTGCATTTAGTAGGAATGGCCTGGGCGATGATGTTTGAGTTCTGTTTTTGGCTCCTGGAAGTCCGTAGTCGCATGAAAACAGCGAGCGAATGTCTCAGATACTTCATGGAAACCTTACAGAGCGACTTACCAGACATTTCCATACTGCACGTCTTGCCTCCAGTAGAATCCGTCAGTGTGGCTCCTACATCAGGCCAAGGAATGCCCACACAAAGGTTAAGGAACCTCAAGAAGCTTTACAACGAGATATTTCAAAGCCTGCGTTGTATCACGGACTACTACATCGACAGCTTGGCTTTGTACACCGTAAACCAGGGTTTATTACTGGGCGTGGTTTTGAGCGATTACAATCGCTCAAGTACGCTAATAAAATTATATGTGACATTGATATTCTTTGTACCTATATGGACATCAATTATCTTTTGTACACTTCTGGAATCAGAAATAAGACATGCAAGAGAGACGTTTCTTTGGGTTCTTCAGACAAACAAGCGCAAGGACTTAGACAAGCAGCTGCAGTACATGCACTACTGGATTCTGCAAGAGGAAAGTGTGATTTCTTGTGGATGCTTTGGTGTAAACCTTACCTTGATACCTATCTTGGTGAATGTAATTAGCACGGTTTGTTTTGCTGTCTTTAGTTAGTAAGTTGTTTGATTGTGTCAAAAATAATAAGTGAACTATTCCTTTACATAATAAGTGAATTGTGTGAAGTTTTTAAGTTTTTTTAAAATAAAATATTCAAATGAGCAGGATTATTTTCAAGAAAAAGATGAGTAATATATAATACAGAAAAACTAGATGTGCATAGCTCTTTAACTACAATGTTCCACAATCTGTGTTTAGAAGTGAATTGCTTTGGTGTTAGTAAATATTGTATGCACATTTAATTTTTTTTGTACTTATTGTTCAATTCTTCTTACATTCTGTGCCTATACAAATTGAGCAAACATATTCCTTTGCAGGAGTAAAATAATGTAATCTCCAATACAGTGGTTAATAAAATGTTGTCAGTTTCTTACAAAATGAATGTTTTTAATCTCAATAAAAACTCAGCTTCAAGTTGCACTATAATATTCATGGCAGCAATAAGCATTCATACAACTCTAATATTCTCTATATACATTATGCTATTCTTTTCATTTAAATTTAATTGTAAATAATTTTGGAATTATTCTAGTATTGTAAATTGCTATACCTGAGTTCCTATAGAAGCATATCATGTAACACTCTTAAAAATAAGGTGTTACATATAAATTCATTTATATATTTGATTTTTATTTAATAATTGTATCGTCCGAATATAAAAGAAAATTTTTGTTCTCTTTGTACGATTGTAATTCTAGGGTAAGTTTCGTAGCGCCCCTAGCGGGTAAAAATGTAAAATATCGTACGATAGTAACTCAGGGTAATTAACTGATATCACCCCATGTGTGACGTAAGCATGGTCTGATATCGCCAGATCCAATGCACCAATCGAAAAATTCGAAATAATAATCGAGGGTGGGAAAGTTCCGTTGGCTTGCCCCTTCAGAAGGCCCACTTCTCCAAAAGTCTTTGAACGAGATGGACGTAATGGCACTTTCGGACATAATTTAGAAATTTGTAAGCTTCCAGTATTCAAAATTTAAGATGTCAAGGCCGGTACCAAATTTTATTAACGTAACTAAAGAAGAAGTCAGAAGCGATTATTCATATGTTTCAAATAAATAAAAGTTTATATAATTTTTGTTTAAGTGCGCGGATTTGCAAGAGCGATGTGTTAAGTGTTTAATGATTCCAAAAGCCATGGGCAATGTTTAATATGTTTTAAAGTGTTTTATTAGTGCACAACCAGGTACGTTTTAGATAATAATAAAGAAAATGTATTTTAATGTTAACTAAGTTGAATTTTAAATGATAAACGGTTAACACATGAACGGTAGAAATTGTCCTTCGAATATTCATTTCTAAAAATTTAATTGAAAGACTTAAGTTACTATCTTCTCGATATATATATATATATATATATATATATATATATATATAAATTATAAAGGTTATTAAGTAATTAAAATGAATGCAGTAATTAAAAGATAATTACTCAACATATGGCTGTCTTTTGTTCTACTGTAATTTGTCACTGATTAATAAATTGTATAACATTGTATTTTAAAACTTTATATTTTCATTTCCCAAGTAACCTAGTCCGTTACAATCATGTTTAATAAAAGTAACTCTTGGCGGTTTCATGTTCGCCCGACCGACCTGGAGGCATCTCAGGTTGAACTATCCGACATAAGGACAATCAAGCGATTATAACATAATTAATACCAGCTCTGCGGAGTGCTCCTCCTCAAAACGATATTGGGAACTAAGAATAGAGTTTTATGATTTATTTGATTTTATATCTAGCTGTAATTGTTTTTTACGACAGATACGTTTTTATATCGTCGATAATTTATTTATCGGTTGTTCATGGATTTAATATATTTCAGATGCAGTTAGAATATCTGGACACCCAGGAAGAACGATTCACCTGGCATACTGCAGTATAATCTACCAGCCTTCCTTCCTAGTCAAGTCATGGTATGGAAAAGCAGAAGGTGATGATCATTACAAACCTTCACAATGAGTCATTTCACATTTCTTGCTTGGAACTGTTTTAAAAATCATTCCCCGTAGAAGTGTTTCAGGACTCTAAAGTTACCCATAAGTCAGTTACGTGTGAGGACAGAAATGAAACATACAAAGAGAGTAGTTCTGGAGGCTCCGTATTAAAGGTTACGTAGAGGTGTTCAGAGCCGTTGCCGTATGTGTACCTTTAGACTCTACATGAAGATATTTTTACAAAACGTTTCCCAGTCTAAGTGTTTTCATTTCATTGCTCAATATATGATATCAAATGAAGTTAGGTGACATAACCTAAAATTAACGAAACTGTGCTGAAAGCCTAAAGTACACACATGTGTACCCAACATTCAATGTAAGATAAATACAGAAATTTGCAAGAATTGGGTTAAATAAAGCAACGATGTGCTTACTTATAGTTTCTACTAAACACTAGATGTTAAATTAGAACAATTATATTCATGGTAGACAAAATATAAACACTTACCTTTCGCCATGACTGCTCTAGGTTAGCGTTTGCTGCAAAACTATGTTTTCAAATGTCAGTTGGACGAATAATAGAAGAACAACAGCGCGCGAGCGGTAGGAATTCAAACTAAAACAGTACACTTATGTGTACCAGAGGTTATAACAACAAAATCCCAACTAGAACGATCAAAAAACTATTTTAAACGGAGGTGCACATACGTGTACCTCTGGAATGAAGAGGTTAAGTAGATATATTTCAGTGTGTTGGAAACGATAACAGCTGACCCATAGATTTTGTCAATACATAATAAGGTTGTACATGTAATGTAGACTTATTTTTACAATATAAACCTGGCAAATCGTAACAAACATCAACTTACAGAGGTGAGTTGGCAAGTATACTGTACATAATGCTTTAATACTTATTCATAAGTCATAATTAGTATAAGAGCGTGTAATTTAGCGTGGTCATAAAATGGTTTACAATTAGCAAAACCCACTCAGTGAAGAGTAATGGATGGTGCATGTCACCTAGTTGCCGCACGTATAGTGCACTTGGCCTTGCGTGTGTTACCACTTCTGAAAACATGTTAGTTCTTCAGAATGTTCTGTATATCTACAGCTTCCACATCCGATATTTCTACACATATTTCAACAATGTTTGTTATTTTACACCGAAGATAATTAATCTAATACCGTTCGTCTCATGCAAGTCAGTGTTTTGACAGTACTATTCATGTTTGTAGGAAAGTATTTAAACTGATCCTCTACCTCCCGTCTCGCTTACTGCGATCTCTCAAGGACAAGTGCAGGGTTACATGGTCCGCACGATACAGCCTACTTACATGGCACGTGTTACACGTAGAATGTTTCATCATACTAGCTATAAACAAGCCGGATTAATCAGTTTATAAATAAATAGACTCATAAGATTACGTTTTGAAATAATAATAATGATAGCTTAACATATATCTAATTTTTTAAGGTAATCTTCTGAAGCTTAAAACAGTTCAGCTTTAACCAAAGAACTTTAATAACTGCATTGTCCATGTTTTCATTTTGTATTCATGGTTTTTTGTTATTGCATTACGTAGATATTTTTATGTTTTAAGAACAACATATAAAATGTAAGAATATTGATTCACTTTAATAACTTTCAAATTGTTAAAAAATCTTTTAAGTTTTTAGATATAAACTGCATGGAAAAATTTAACTGTAGGATAAAGTACAATAAAATGTATTATTAGACCTATCAAAAACATTAAGATGAATTAAAGAAATAAATGATACATATATATATATTATGCAGTTCCCTCTGAACTTCAGTTGTGTGATTTAAATATAAAACCTTATTAGATTCCATTAGTTAGAAGTTAACCTCTAACTCTATTTAGAATTTCTTAATTGGATATTCTTATTTGTTGTGAAACAATTTTTAACAACGTAATGCTTTCAAGTTCATCCTGAAACCTAGAGTAAAATAAATGCCTAATAAAACGTGTTCGCTTACGAAAAAAATCCTACGAAAATTAAAATGAAATACTTTCAAACTGTCAGATTTTGGTTTTGATGAAATTCAAAATTACATGATGCGACGAAACGATCAAACGCGTGCAAAATATGATTTATCTCACATCAGAAACATCATTTGCCAATGAAAGAAGTCCTTGGATTCTTTACAAAATTACAATGTGCTTCTAAAGCAACCTAATGGGTAATACACAATATCAAGAGCACAGTGGTACAATATATTACAATGAAAATATTGGAAAGAACCCCAATACCACAAAACAGATGGTAATTTTGTAATAAGACTATCTGATGATGATGGCATGGTCATCGGAATGTACATAAGGGTTTAATTTGAAGTAACTTGTTTATTTGTTATTTTTGATTATTTTTTGTGGTATTGGGGTTCTTTCCAATATTTTCATTGTAACTTCTGGGTAACCTTAAGGAGTATAGTCTGCGATCTTCCTGACGTAACCTCTATATAAAGGAAAGAACAAGCGAATAGTTCAAACAAACACATTGAAAAATATTTTAAAATTGACTTTAATTAATATTTATACTTTATAAGGTTCTAAAAAACATGCTAATATTTTAACATAGGACTTTAATGATATTATTATTATTAAAGTTTGTTATTTCAAACATAAACTAACTACTTATAACATACACACCCTTTATTGAAACTATCTTTCTATTTCTTTAAATATTAAAGTTTAATTCTACAAAAATATCTACAAGTTTCATAAACAATCACCATTTTAAGTATTTTATATAATATACAAGAAAATAAAATGTTTATATATTTTTTTAATTTTTAATAAAACATTTAAAAATTATTAAAACATTTATTTTTTAAATTTAATTAATTAATTAGTTTAATTGCACACTTTTAGTTTAACTTGACCGTTACTTGAATCAAAGTAACTTTAGAATAAAAATTCATTTAAAGACAATAACATTGGAAGTAGCATAGTTAGCAGTGAAACCACAACAAGACAATAATGAAATGGTTACTAACAAACAAGGCAGTACACATTGAAGCTATACAAACAGAACGTTACAAGATTAGCTAACAAAACTAATAATTATTAAGAAAAACATTTTTTACTCATAAAATATTAATACAAAATTTAAGTGAAAATTGATATTAAAGTTATATTTAATGCATTTATCTGTTGATATTAAGTGAATTAATGACGTTTTTACGTAAGTATTATTGAATATCTCGTTTATGGAAAATGGGCTAAATCGTATTTTCAGTGTATCTATTTCATCATATCTCATTCGAGTTATACAAAGTCATAAATCAATAAGTTTAGACCCTCAAAAATCTGTTTTAATGAGTAAAATTCATTCTTTACTATCCGATGGTACTCGTTCTAAGCAGCTTTATCAAGCAAGAAATAAAAAATCTATGTGTTATATACTAATTTTGTTAAATATTATTTTTATATATGCTATAATACTACATACAATAAGGGATGTTATGGTTTATTTTGCTTATTATTATTTTATATTTCATAATCCTTAATACAAATCAATTTACTCAAGGTTAAAACAGGATAATATTCTCTCCAAATCAGATATACGAGTATTGGGATGGATCTATAGTGAAACTACATAGCATGTGAATCATGTATTTGAGAAGCCCCATAAGTCAACTTTTTATCAAAAACGAGTTAGTTCCACTAAATAGTTTATTTTACGTTCATATACATGTCAGCGAGAAATAACATAAGACCAATGACTAAACAGTGAGATATGGACCCTCTGTTTGTCTAATGTATTGGAGAAACAACAGTAGTCCAGGACTAATGTTGTTTCTCCTTTAAGCGAAGAAAGATGTTGTTTCTTGTTTATTGCTGTATTAAAGAAAAAATTAAAAACATGTGATCGTATGTTCACAATCAAAGAATATATTGGTACAATAGTGACTGCATCTGGAAAGGGTTCTCTTACTGTCATTGTGCCTGAGTCCAATAACATTATTGACTTTAATAAATGGTGGCCTCGCCATTACAAAAGGGTTATGTTGTCTGTAGAATCTTCTGGATAAGAGCAATAAATTTTAAAAAAATTGAAGATTTAAAAAAATTGAAAAATTACATTCCTCACGGAGAGGATGAAGAAGAATTTTATAATAGCATTTTTAAGTGGCCAACTACTGAAAAAGATGATGTTGATGGAATGAATAATTCAATAAATAACTGATAATATGTTAAATTCGTTGTTCAATAATAAATTATGTTTTTTATTCTGATAGTAGGTTCATTCTTATAACATTCTCCACATCCCAAAATAATATTATTAATTATGAGACGATGCATTTGAGAAACAACACAAGTCCTGGAAATTAAAAAAATTCTATAATATAAAAAATCACAAAATGTCTATAGTAGGCATACGAACACTTCAAATGTGTCTTTAAAGTATTCTAAACCACCCTGAATTTTTTTTGAAATTTTTATGTTGCATGGTAATGGAAAGATTAATTTTTTTTATTTACAGAAAATGTATTGTTGTGTACTTATGGGGTTTCTCAAATACGTGATTCATGTGTGCTTTACATATACTGTTCTCTTTCATTTGCAAGCAAAATCGCTTTGATCGGTTCATTACTTCCAAAATTATTATGGATCAAGCATAAAAACATATGGATCGAATAAAGAATCTCCTCCTTTTTTGAAGTCGGTTAAAAATAGAAGAAATTTATACCGTTAAACAGAAAACCCCTAAACAGAAGGAAACGACCAACCAACTTTAAATTGACACGAATGGACGTTTTAAAACTGGGAATTGGTTTAATTCAAGAAGAAGGCCACAATCGAGTAAATGTATTGCTGTTGAGATTAAACAAACGTTATAAAATAATGTAAGATCTATTTAAACATACATTAATCATAGGAAGCCGTTACGAAATGGAATTAGAAACAAATTTAGATTTAAAACGCTCAAATAAAAGCGTTATGTAGTTTCTTTAGAAAACCCTCTCTATGCAAAAGTAAGAAGTAAAGCAATTCTGAGAACTACTTTATAAAGAGAAATATATAAACGTGTTAGGGAAGAATGCTATGCATACCACTTTAATGAGGATTTCCACGCATTTCTTTACTGTCATTAAATCAAAATACGATATTATTTTAGAATACAGACATCAAGCCAGTTGTGACTAATAAGAATGAGATAGCTTAGAACTCGTTAGGATACAAAGTAAAAATCACCTAAACAGACGAATTTAAAGAGTTTTTAAACTCTTGAAGAAATATCTGTACTTAAATTTTAGACCAGAAACATTATGTAATATACTGATATTTTAACCTTTTCAAGACATAGGTCTGTTTATATTTCACTAGGATATTCTACTTCAGCCATTTGCTAATTTTGGCAATTTTATATATGATGCCTTTGTCGAACACAAATTTTTAGGTGTTACGCATAACATGTAAGGAACTGTATTTAATTTTATTGTACTAGGTCCTAAATTAATTTATTGCTCACTAAAATGCCACAAGATAAGATTTCCTATTTTAGTCTTAAAAAACTCCCATTTTATTTTACTTTTCATACACAGCAAAATACGTCGTACTAACTACATTCACCAGAAGTGCGATGAGGTTCAGGTTTACATCAAAGCATCCGCAAGATATGACTCTCTGCTCGTGCAGAAGCCAGCGGTACGTGTACTCCACCTGCTTCTGTAAGCTCTTGCGTTTGTTTGTCTGCAGAACTTTCAGGAAATCTTCTCTTATCTGTTGCATTTCTGCTTCCACAAGTGTACAGCTGAGAAGTGTTGCGACCATTGGTAAGAAAAAATAGAATATCAGGCACACAATTATTTTAAGACTGATTTCAGGGTGGTTTTTCATATCATGCCCTAGTGCTATATCCAAAGACACAAAGTACAGTGCACAACTAACAATGAGATAGTCCACGGTAAAACGCAAAGCGTGAAATAGTTCGTTATATAGCTTCTTGACGTTCCTTAACTTTTGTTTGTACAATCCTAGGCCTGACGTAGACGGCGCACTGACAGATTCCACTGGTGGGAGCACTTGTAGAATGGAGATGTCTGGGGAATCGTTCTCCAGGCTTCCCTTTACCTCGATTAGACACTTTCTTGCAACACGCATACGACTACGCACTGACAACAGCAACCAGCTAACGCAAGACAACATTGCCCAAGACATCCCTAACATGTGCAAATGGTGCAAACGTATTAGATAGGTAACCAGAAAGCTGTCAAAGAAATTTGCCACCTTCATTATAGTTGGGAATGTAAGCAGTAAGGTTACGTTTATAGCGACTAGAAGGATGGCACAAGATCTGTGTTTCCAGTGATCAACGATGAGCCCAAGACTTTGTAGCCTTCTGTCGACGCTAGCCAGAGTCTCAAAGATGCGTAGATAGAGCGGGTACTTCTTGTAGGCATTCCATAGTGAATGGAAAACATAGAGTCGAAATGAAATATCAAACACCAAGATAAACCATTTATCACTCGTTGTTTGAGTGAAAAGCAAGTTTTTTCCAATGGCCACTGCACTTGTCAGACACAATAAGCAAATTAGGAACAGCGTGTAGAATGAGTACATTTTATTTCGGCACTGATTCCTGACCGACGCGACTGTAATGCCGTAAAACACCGCCATTACTGAGATCGGAGCATAGCTCCATATTACGTCCTTAGCCATGGTGAAACTAAGATGTTTTGTTAGACGAAGAAGAAATATTTTGAATATATTTATTGTAATAGTTTGTTTCGAAGCCGTTACTATGGAGACGTCACTTTGACCTCATTTCTGAATTATTTTGATATTTTCGGAAATAATAACGCAGGTTTAATTTAATCAATACTAAGTTTTATTGATTCGTACTCCACTGCAATCCATTACTTTTATAATATAGATATTGTTGTATATATGGTCATTGCGCAATAAATTCAATTTAAATTTAGATCATATTAGTTCAACACTTTTTATGATCGCCAAACCGGTCTCTCTGATGGCCTTCTTATAGCCACATTGATACAATTTATTCATCTGTATCTATCCAGAGTTGTACGGAAGCATATTGCATTTTCACCAGTGGTGCTAAAATAAAGAAGTTATCTAAGCATCTAGGCTTACTAATCCCCAGTGCATATGCTCTGACTGTTTCTCAGAGCGTATTTATACACCATGTTATTTTATAATTTCTTAACCCCCTTTTCCGGACAAGATTTCCTGACCTTCTTTATCCAAATTATTTGTCTACTATTCTGTATCTGTCCCACACGCGAGAAATGGTTTGTCTCCTGACTTTAGAATATTTTTTGTATTATGTTTCTATTCCTTACACCTAGAGGATTGAATGGGAATCTGATTACAAACATGTTTCCTCTATTCTACTCCTAATTCTTTCATCCTTGTATTTGCACTATCTAAATTTTACATACAATATTTTATTTCAATTCTGTTTCAATGATTTCCCGTTATTTGTTTCAGTCTTTATTTATCACGTTTCCTTACATCCTGTCACTTTGTCAAACTTCAATTATCACTAACTGACTTTGTTAAAATTTGTTTTCTTCTATTTTTGAAAACACTTTCTGTAAAATCTTTTCATTGGCCCTCTTTACAGATTCTATTCTATATCTTTCAACAGCTCTCCTGTAGTAGTTTCAACAATGCTAAGCCAACTATTTATCTATTTATCAGATTGATTTCAAAATTTTATTGTAAATATTTTCGCTACTGTAGTTTAAATGATCATTCTATACACAAAGTTTTTTTTGTTTGTTTCCATGTCACTCTGTGGTTGTTTCTCTGACCGCCTTTATACATCTCGCTCTCTTCTATTTTGTTCGTAAACCTTACCCATACAGGCCTTTCTGACCATATCTATTCAATCACATTCTATTCTATTCTCTTATATTCCTTCATTAGTAGGTTTCACTGTAGTTTAAATGAGAACATTTTTCTTCTATTCAGTTTCCGTCCCTTGCGCAAAACTTGTTTTATTTTACTCAGCGCCTATTCTTCCCTAGATGTGTTTCGCTATCTACAGACTGGCAGTCTTTACATAAATAATATTTCTTTTAATTCTGTTTCAAAGTTGTCTGATAGTGATTTCACCAAATTTATTTACACATCTTGTTTCTTTATTTTCTGTTGCTCCAACTCCTCCAGTTGTCTCACTAACAATTTTTTGTTTTCTTGTTTTCACTAATTGTTTTTTCCTAATTTTATCTATAGCCTCTGTAACCCACTTCACTGTATTGGCTTCACTAACCCTCTTCATATATAATAATACGTAATAATAGAATGAATATTCTGTAATTTGTTACGACTTCCTAGGAAAATACTTGGAAAGTATCAAGGATATTGAAGAAAACATCCCTACTTCATAAATAGTAGAAAGTATCCAAGCCTTCAAAAGCCTTCGAAAGTCTTCAAATACTTGCTTCTTGGTTTTTCGGTCATTAACAATAAACAATAAGATTAAAATAAATAATTTTAAAAACAAAACACAGACTATGAATTTGTAACTGAAAAATAGAGGATGTATCAACATTATTAGATGATACGTAGAATCGAGAAAGAATTAAAGAATACTTTACGAAATCAATAAACACGTTAACAAATTAAACACTGCAGCCCATATAATACAGTACTAGATAAAACTGGCATTATGAAAAAGTTTAAAATTTTATAACAATAATTTGTAAGATCCTACCTTATATGTTTAATTTAACGTTTCCACCAACATATCCAGTCTAAAACGGTGTCTAAAAAGCACGTGTCTGCAATTGCAATGACTTTTATTTTAATTTCACCTCCAGTCATTATTTATAGAATAACATTTATTTACGCTTTTATTATACATTTTTTACGATTAAGAATATAAATTAAATTTTGGTTATTTAATTATTACTAATTATAATATATAGGGTACTTACATATACAAAATTACTATACACAAAGAGCTTAAAATAGAAATGGGTTTACCTTCTAACGGCAGCAACTCTGACAATAAATTGAACTTAAACTGTGATCAATGCTGAGTTTATTATTTTAATATTATAGAGCAACTTTTCGGTCACATTTTAGGTGGCCCTTTCAAGCTTTAAAATAGTAAACTCTGCATAGATTATCGTTTGAGTTCAATTTATTGATAAAATAGAAATGGTATTTTTCAATTTGCAAAATTTGTTTTAGTATTTAACTTTTTGAAACACTTAACATCACATGATTTACAGTTATATCGTGTGTTTTCCCCCACAGCTTTTCAAATCTTTGTTTTGTTGGATTCCAAACAGACCTTCAACGTAGTTGGGGTTTTTGAATTTTCAGATGTCAGATTTGTCAGTATAGTATCTGACAGATAGGCGATTTATTGAAGATGATCCTTTTATCTTCTGTTGATGTCCAAAGCTCTCTTAGTATGATAGCATTTAAGCTAGCTTTTGGACACAGTCAACAAGGGGAACAGAAATGCTGCAAGGGATGAACAGAGATGAACAAGGTTTTATGTTACGGGGCTACAACTACTACATCGGGTTTTATATATTTTCTACCTTTTCCCTTTACCATAATATTATTAGCTGAATATTGGCGCTTGGTATGTATAAGTAAGACATCCCGGATCTATATCCACTTTAGAAAAAACAGGTGGCCTTTTCGTTTCCGACTGTTCATATTTTGTAATTTGATACCAAAAATAAACCTTCATCGAACCCTAAACTATAATAACTTTATACAATGTAATAACTTCTTTGCTTATTCAATGTAAATAATGACCGTATATTGTTGGTAATTCTGACGAGTAAACTCGGGTTACATGAATCAGGAGATTATAGTTTTAGAAAAACCGAGAAAACTAGTTTAAAAGGTAAAAGTTCAATGAATACGATTTACTTTACATGTGTAATGTATATAAAGGTGTATGTATACGACTGTTTCTAATAGATAACAATATTGCTTCATGTCTTAAGGAAACAAGCTTAGATTTCTTCTTATAACATCTTACAGGAATTTTATTTTTATTAGTTTTACGTCTATAAAATCAACAATACAACTTTTGATAATTATTCGAATTTAGACAATATTGACAAACAAAAACAGAGCCAATCGAATGTAATATTTAAATATTTTAAATGTTTCCAAAGTAAACACATAAGATTAAGCAATAGACAGGGGTTTTAATAAGCTGAACAATATGAGATAAAGTTTAATTAACGAAGAGGGGGTTAGTTAGATAAGATTAAAGACGATTTCCATGCAGGGAAAAGCAGTTCATAAAAACCGGGGTCCTCCAAAACGCGTCAACGTGGAGTGACGATGCTGGGAACGGCAGGTAATTATGATATTCCAAATATCAACATTACAACTTTTACATAAACATAGCCAAGTGATCTCTAAAACACGTTTGATATTGAAGATAATTCAAAACAGTTCCAATAAATCCCTTCTACTTGCATACACTTTCTTGTTATATATCTTGTACAAATTTTCAATCGGTAATAAAATACGTTTTTATTCTTTCAAATACGTTCAAATATATTTGTCTTAACCTGTAGAGGGTGATAATTGATGGTAACTCCGATTTTTTTACATATTTCATTAATAATTAAATTATAAATATTTAAGGCTGTAGGGCGGATTCGAACTGAGTATCTTCATGTTCAATGTCTAGCGCTGTTGGCACTGAGCGAACTTTTCCATAGATATTAGAATATTCCTCAAAGAAATATATGAATTTTTCTTTTACTGACATCTGTTTGTTGTCGAAACTTCCGTTGTAGAAACTTAAGTCGTTACCATGCATACCACAGAATATCATAAATAAAGTTCAATGGGTAAAAATGATTGAAAAGAATAAAATAAACAGACAAACTGTATTAAGCTATCGAACCTGGCTTTACAAACGGACAATACAAATGGAAAGCGAAGAGAAACTACAACATAATGCAAGCGACAAAAAAATCGAATAAGTTGTAACAAACAAAAATAATAATTCAACACCATTCATAGAAAGGAAAATGAAAAATTGCAAGGAAATTCGCTTTCTATTTGGCCACTTAATATGGTTATTTTGACATATTTAAAGACATATCTATATTTATCAAATAAAAATATTGATTATATATAATATTGGTTTCTATTGTTTTAGGTAATATATTATTACATAAAAAGGCCTAATATTCTACAGTAAAGTGTAGAATTTCAACAAAGTAAATACTTCGACCAGACTTGTGTTTAGCAATGGGACAGACGGATGTTAATTATTTATTCTAGAAGGTCGAAGCAGAAAAAAATTTTAGAAACACGCTCATTTATTAAGAATTCAATATGACAATGAAAACGTCAAAAGTCTCTGTCAACAAATAACTCGACATACACTACATTTCGTCGTTATAGCAACGCCACAAAAACAAAGCTTGGCAAATAATCAGTAACACTGGGATATTAGAACAGTCTTGTCCTACAATGTCGCTTGACGTAACCTGGACTTACGCTCCTCTATCTGTCATGTTGGTTTTCTACGGCGTACTGGACGTGTCGATCAAGGAGAAGAGCAGGAAGGAGATGTACGCAATGTACACGCTTCTCGTGATGTGCTTGTTATGTCTGACAAGCGCAGTAATCATCCTCGGCTGTTTGGTTGAATCAGCAGACGTTAAAACATGGTTTTTCATTGGAGTTGAACTTACATTTCGTGCCTGTTGCTTCCATTGCCTATGGAAATCCTACAAAGAATACCCACTCTTCCTCCGCATCTTTGAGGCTCTTACTGGGGTTGACAAGAGGCTTCAAAGTCTTGGGCACTTCGTGGCGCACTGGAAACACAGAACGTACGCTATACTTCTAGTGGTTACAAACACCACCTCAGTGGCTATATACTCCACCCTAGTAGACGTGACAACGTTCCTTAACAGCTCTGTGGTTACCTACGTCATACATGCAAACTTTCTCCACTTGTTAGGGATGCTGTGGGCAATCATGTTTAGCTTCTGTTTCTTGCTCCTGGTGGTTCGTGATCGCATGTACATGTCTAGAGAATGTGTAAGAGACTTACAAGAATCCCTGGAGAACGATACACCAGACATTTCCATACTGCATGTACTACCTCCAGTGGAATCCACAAGTGCACCAGTAATGTCAGGCGAGGAAATGCACAGGCAGAAGCTAAGGAACGTCAAGAAACTTTACAACGAACTATTTCATACTCTGCGTTTCACCGTGGACTACTACGTTGACAGCTTTGCCATATACTTTGTACATGCGAATTTAATAATTGCTTGTTTATTGAATCGGTCCATTCAGAACGGTGCTACAGTTACTGTGGGTCTCATATTGTTCTCTGCATTGCCAATGGTTTTATTAGTTCTGTGCTGTATGCTTATGGAATCACAAATACGAGATTCAAGGGAAGTTTTCTTGCAAACTCTAAAAGTAAACCAACGCAAGAGCTTACATAGGCAGCTGCAGAACATGTACTACTGGATTCAACACGAGGAAAGTGTGATTTCATGTGGATGTTTTGATATAAATATGAGTTTGATTTCTATTTTTGTGAATGTTAGTAGCACCATTTATTTTGCTATTTATGGAAAATAATTTGATTATGTGAAGTTATACTTTGATTTTAAATAAGGCTTTTGGATTACTCATTTAATTTATATAGTTTGCTATAAAGTGTAATAATAAATTTAGTTCTTGTAAAAAACAAATAAATATTTTACAGTACGTTTAAACACATAAAAGAGTTACACAAAACTCACAAAAAATAATCATTTATTGACGCATACGCGTTTCAATGACAAAGACATCTTCATCAGTGAGTGTTACCACTACAAACTATAACTTACAACTAAAGATAAAGTAAGGGTACGCATCTATATTTCTACATATTGCCACAAAACAACAGTTGTTAACAATACTTCAAACATGATACATCAAACAGAAATTTTATACCTAACTCAATTGTTACAATAAAAGTATTAACCATACAACCTAATTACATATAGATTATATAGATAAATAATATTTCAGTATTATTATTATTATTTTAGGATTTTAACCTAAAAGTTACAATCAATTGTTCTTGAGTCACACTAGTTACATTATTATACAATTTTGAATACAAAATACTCCTATTAACATACAAAGTTTCCCACGCAACCAGTTCACTACACTTAACAACGTTCTTTTCACAGGCTTACATCGCTTACTATAAATGCGGGATTTTTTCTCTAAACGATGTTTCGCCATCGCAGATTTTTCTGGACTGTTAAATTTAACGTGGAAAGAATGTTCTGTTAGCCCTAGTTGTAATTATTTTTTTGTTTGGCCTATATATTTCAGAGGACACTTGCTACACTTCGTGCAGGAGGCTCCTGAATTTTCTTCACTAGGTGTGGGGGTTTTTACGGTTCCTTAACAACGTCTTTGGATTATTTTTAGTGGAAATTATTAAATAATTAACCTGTGAGTTTTGTGTATTTCTTTTATTTGTTTTAACATAACTTCACAGGCTAAGCTCAAAGACTAGTTGTGCAGTACATTTCTTTAATAATTACGTCTCAATGGCAGACTTAAAAATACTTTAACGTTTCATATATTAGTAGAACATTGTTGTAATTTTAGCGAATAGGTTTTCTTATAAATTTTCACATTGAAAAATGTAATTTAATATTTCTAATTGTTTCGTAGCGGAAGAGTTTTGGAAATAGATTACGTTTTACGTTAATAATAGGTATTTTATATATAAATACAATAAATGGCCAAATTTCTTAGTAAATAAATTACGCTCAAGTATGGAATATTTTATTTAGCAATATGCTTATTTTATGAATATACCTTTTGATGGGATTTCTCAAGACGGGATTGGTCAAATTTTGATGGACAAATAGAATTGACTTGTATAATATGTAATATTCCAATACTATATCTTCTTATTATTTAATATGTTAATAGATGTAATATCAATGAAGAGATACTGTTGACGTCAAAAAATCTTTCTTGCTTTTCGCATGCATTGTTGTATCTATTATAGGCGGTTACTGGTAAGCTGGCCCGTGATTAATCGATAGAAAATCTGTACTAGCCCTATTCAAAAACATTGATTTTTGTAGTACGTGTTGCATCAAAAGCCATCGCTAAGAAATTGCAGGCGTTTGGACGTTTACAAACTGATATAAATAATTTGTTTAAAGCCTTTATGTAAATGATCTGCTTAATATGACAAATCGAAAAAATAATATTTATAGCAGCTTTTCGGGCTTGTCAAATCTACATTATTGTAATATAAATACTACACCTCATATTATAATGTTTATTAAGCGGTTTTTTGCTTCCTCTAGCCCGTCTCCCCGCCTGTGTTTGCCTTTCTACGTCGCGTGCCAGCTTACGTGTGGCCAGCTGTACTACGGCTAAATCTCTTATTACTTCATAATTTATGAAAAAAATGCCTTCACTTTATGAATTTTCTCACTTCTTCTACATCTAATACAGTTTCTAGTGAGAAAAATAGTAGCATTAAAAATGAGGATTTTCGATCAACACAATAATAAGAATTACCTAATTAAATAGCTGTGTTTATGTATTTAATGTTCATTTATTATTATGATTCTTGTAAAATGTAAAAAAAAACAAATAATTTAAAATATGGGTTATTAATTCAAGCTCATAGAACAATGTATATTGCGCACATAGTCTGGTATAGGACTGTGCGTTGAGGTGTACTCAACAATGATACGAAATGTGTATAAATATAAGAACAATAATTTATAATAAAATACCTAAAATAGTACCTAATAAAGTTTGGCTATTTTAGGCAACATAAATCGAGCTGTTCTGACATTTAAAAGAGTACTCTTAACCTTGATTAATATATCTGTATTAAATACTTCCAATATATAAAGAAAACTCCAAGTATCGAGTCTTATTGAAAGTTGAGTTATTGAAAGAGTTAAGTAACTTATAAAATGGAACGAAATTAAATGAAAGTAAAGACGCTTTAAAGAACTGAATATCCAAGCATTTCATGGAACTTAGAAAGGTATAAATCTGTGCATTGCACATTGACATCACTCGCCATGAAATGACAACAGGGCAGGTTAGCTTGTATATATATATATATATATATATATATATATATATATATATATATATATATATATATAAATATACATACATATATATATATATATATATATATATATATATATATATAAATAAAACACCAGGGTCCTACAGAAACAGTAGAAACATTCTCGAAACTGGTACAATACAGATA
Organism: Prosapia bicincta; assembly: GCA_036971475.1. Classification (NCBI taxonomy): domain Eukaryota; kingdom Metazoa; phylum Arthropoda; class Insecta; order Hemiptera; family Cercopidae; genus Prosapia; species Prosapia bicincta. The sequence goes on along the minus strand of JBAIZL010000006.1, from coordinate 100,842,492 downwards.
ACAGAATAAAGTAGCGAAATACTACATATCGTTGAATTTGTTTCAAAAGACTGCATTAATGGAGTCTTGGCTTCCCGTTTATGACAACAAAAGAAAACAAAGCTGTAAATATTATTTATATGTCTGCTTTATAAATATTTCTTTCGTCTGAATATGTTCATAATAAAAATCCTTTCAACAACCTAAAATTAACTTATTTAATCACAGTTTTGTATTTCGAAATGGAAAACCCCGTACGAAGGATGGGTACTCTGATAGTATTTTATAAAAATATGTATATATGCGAGGTTATTTTACTCCTTAAAAAGATCTAAAGTTTATACTGAAGCGGTTGCAATGGATTTGATGGTTCTAGGTTCATGAGTCCTTAATGTGTGTAGGGAGTTATAGTAAACCCTCGGCACAGAGTAAAGGGCAAACAGTAAATATTTCATATTCTGCTGCTTTAATTGAATAGAAACATATGTAATACAATACATATAATTTGGTGTGCCGATTAAATTTTAAATATTAGAAAGTATTGCGTAGGCGAATAAACTTTTAAAACAATTATTAAGTATTCAAACAGTATTATTAAGATAAAAGAAATTGCCGTTGAGAAATAAGTATGTAAAGTCGAAACAATAATTTTAATTAATGTAACTTTTTATCAGGATGGATTTTATAATTACAAAACTACGAGAGCGTAATGATCATTTCAATTCCTTTTCCTCAATACCTTATATTAGCTCACACTCTCCTCATATATATATATATATGTATATATATATATATATATATATATATATATATATATATATATATATGTTTTCTTGTTTAATAATCTAAAACAACATAGGTTATTCAAATACTAGAACATTTTTTTTTATATTCAAAGCTTTTCGTTGGCAAACAGTACCAACGTCATCAGGAATGAATAATACAATAATGCAAGATATAGGCCTAAAACATATGTTAAATTAGAAAGAGAATTGCTGCTAAATTTATATAAACTTGGCAATTTGTATAATTTTAGCAACAATTTTGCTTCTAATTTAACATATGTGTTAGGCCTATATCTTGCATTATTGTATTATTCATTCCTAATGATATTGGTACTGTTTGCAAACGAAAAGCTTTGAATATAAATACATAATATTCTTGTATTTCAATAACCTATGTTTATATATATATATATATATATATATATATACGTTACAAGATATGTACTTAAACCAGAATCTTACTTGGTATCTATGCGAGTTAACTTTCGAAGATTAATGGTATCTTCACTGTCGAGCATCAACTGAAACTCCACATAACGCCCATATATACCAAGTAAGAATCTTGTATAAGTACATATAGTGTAGATGATAAGTGAATACAAGAAAACAGTGTAACAAAGTTAAAAATATGGAGATCGCACCACAAAGTAAACATGCAGCCAAACTAATAAAAATATTTGAAAAACTCAACTACCAAACTATAAATATTAACCAGAACATAAAGTTAACTCGCATAGATACAAGTAAGATTCTTTTTTAACTACACACATAGTGGACGTGATCATTGAATATATATATATATATATATATATATATATATATATATATATATATATTTGTAGATTATGCAACACTGTTTTCTTGTATACACTTATCACTTTCACTTATGTACTTAAACAAGAATCTTACTTGGTATTTATGCGAGTACTTTTAGAGACTAGTAAGTGCCTCCATCTTCCGGCATACTGAACGTATTTTGGACTGCGAGCTGTGTGGAATCTGCCGTTGACCTTGATGTACCGTTAACTTCTATTTTTAGCTTCACTGCACTGTGCGAGTTTTTAACGTTCGTCTTGGAGTTTATATTGTCTATTAGATTGAATAATTTGTCGTTTTTTATTTTATTTGTATCTGTTCGTTGATGATGTTATTTTTATTTTTATAAATTTCTAGTTGTTCCCAGATTGTCATTTTGAGGCCTTTTGAACCTTTTTTATTAGGTGTACGTTTTCTGATGTGGGGAATGTGTGTTTGTTTTTGATTGCGTGTGTGGCTAAGTTTGAGTTATAAATTTCCGGTTTGATGTATGCATTGAGGTGTTCTTGATATCTGTCTTTTAGTTTCTTTTTTGTTTGGCCTATGTATATTTTATTACAGTCTGGGCATTCGATTTTGTATATTCCGTTATTAAGTGTGGGACATATTTCTTCTGGTTGGTTTATTTTGTTGATTATGTTTCCTGTGTTTTTGTAGGCTATGTGATACAACATAAAAGGAATAACTAAAACAATAAAAAACAATAATATTAACATAGCCTACAAAAACACAGGAAACATAATCAACAAAATAAACCAACCAGAAGAAATATGTCCCACACTTAATAACGGAATATACAAAATCGAATGCCCAGACTGTAATAAAATATACATAGGCCAAACAAAAAAGAAACTAAAAGACAGATATCAAGAACACCTCAATGCATACATCAAACCGGAAATTTATAACTCAAACTTAGCCACACACGCAATCAAAAACAAACACACATTCCCCACATTAGAAAACGTACACCTAATAAAAAAGGTTCAAAAGGCCTCAAAATGACAATCTGGGAACAACTAGAAATTTATAAAAATAAAAATAACATCATCAACGAACAGATACAAATAAAATAAAAAACGACAAATTATTCAATCTAATAGACAATATAAACTCCAAGACGAACGTTAAAAACTTGCACAGTGCAGTGAAGCTAAAAATAGAAGTTAACGGTACATCAAGGTCAACGGCAGATTCCACACAGCTCGCAGTCCAAAATACGTTCAGTATGCCGGAAGATGGAGGCACTTACTAGTCTCTGAAAGTACTCGCATAAATACCAAGTAAGATTCTTGTTTAAGTACATAAGTGAAAGTGATATATATATATATATATATATATATATATATATATATATATATATATAGTACAAATTTTAAATCGTTAATAAAATACGGTTCTATTTATTCATTCAAATACATTTTTTTAGTGTAAAGGATGGCAATTGAAATTAAAAGGTTGTACACTTTTTAAAATACTAATTCATTGATTTATTTGAGGAAATAATTTTAGATTTATATTGCGAAAATATTTTCACAAAAGGGGCAAGTAATGCAATTTAGTGATTAACCGGGCAAGATAATGAATATAGTTATTTTGTCCATATGGCTTTAAAATAAATATCAAAAGTTTTAATAAAAACGCTGATTTCATGTTATAGGCTATGTGATAGAACAGCTGTTTAAACACATATGTTATGCTACTATAATCATTATAATGATTTTCTTGAGCAACTGTGGCCTATGTTATAATATTTTAAATAATAAACCCAATAACATTAAATTAACTTTATTTATTCACTTGATGTACATTTCAGTTACAAGGTAACCATCTTCAGAAGTACTGAACAAAAAATTAATTTAATTTAAAACGTATATACAGGCATAAAACATATATGGCACATACAGGCACATATATGGCATATATGGCACATATATGGCATATATGTACATACAGGCAAAAAAATATGAAATGTACATCAGGTGAATAAATAATGTTAATTTGTGGTTATTGGGTTTATTATTTAAAATATTATACTATAATCAATTTCTAAATTAAAGCAAATAAAATAATTTTATTTCGTTGTTGAACTGAGTAGTAACTGATTTAAATTTGTTTTTTATATTACTTCTATAAAAATCAATGTTATGAAAATTCGTAGTTAAATTTGTGCTACAAATACATCTTTTATAAGTGAAACAAAATAAACCTTTTTAATACATTTTTTTTTATTAATAAAAGAACTGATATAACTGAGGTGTATATTAGGTGACTTTATTAATGTTTGGGAATTATTTATTTACTACTAAATGCTGTACAACTCTATTGGTCGAACGGTTAAATGATGACTGGTCGCTGTTGGTCAAATTCGTAAATGGCCAATACATAAATGAATGCACATTTGTTAGCTTTTCGCCCTGTGGCCCGCGTTTGCGAGTTGTATTGGGCAAAAAATTTGACAATCTCCACAGTTGCTATTGTACTTCAGGATTTTTGCAAATCGATAACTACCTAGAAGTTGTGTTTATCGATTTCCTGTTTTCCATCCATACCCCAAAATTCTTCTGGAGCCCCACTGACACCCCTGCATTGCCCATTCCCTTCCCTCTCTAATTTGACCTCTTAGAATAGGTTTTAGTTTAAGTCATATTTAATTAGTTTTAAGTTGATCCAGTCAGCCAGTTCCTTCATGGTAATAAATATACCTTATGATCCAGGCAATATCAACTTCGTCTACTTTTATACCTATAAAAACTACCTGTCTTTGCAGAAACCACCAAACTAAAATCCCTGTTACTACAACATTACCCGCAGCTAGTAACACGACACACAGACACAGCACAACTTCGTGGGCTTTCCTTTCACTTTCACTCCTAGTATTGCATAGATAGAGGTATGTTTTGCTATTTCATATTTTTCACATATAAGTTTTAAAATGAATACTTTCGGACAATGGATCCCTACAATGTATCATAGGACTTACATTCTGACATCATGTTAGACAATATTTAGCTTTAATAATCTAAATTACTTACGTACTAAGATAATTCAAAGCATATTACTACTGGCGATATATGAGACCGCTCTGCACTAATGAATGTAAATTTTGTAAACATATGTGATAGCTAACAGATTATCTCAGAGAATTAGGAAATTTTACAGCTGGCACTTCGCAGTTGATCAAATGAGTAATAATATATTGGTTGAAAAGTCGCTCCACAGAACAAAGTCTTCATTGACAGGCGGACTGGCAGCTTTGAGCAAGGATTATTGACATGTTACATGTCACTACTACTCCAGGATTATCTAATGCATATTCTTCTGGTTTCTAAAGCTAACTTTAATTTATTTAACAAACATTATAGTGTATTGTTAAAATTACATCCAATTTTTGGAAATTATTTGCTTTTAACAACATATCTATCTAGAAATAAAAGTTTTACGAAAATTAACACAGAACGTCAAGTGATTTATAACAAAAAGCGATATTTTCAATACATACAAAGTTTACTTTAGCGATTAAGGTTACCTTTGGAACTTCAAGGTCATTTCAGATTTGCATTTATAACAATGTTTGCTCATAGTTAATACAGAAACCACAGCTGTTTAGCATATTTACACACTTAGTTGAATCACAAAATACTTTAATATAATAAATTCGGAACACTGTTTAAAGTATATCAAACTTTTTAATGATTGTTAAAAAAATAACTGAAAACTGTTTTTTTATTTGAATTTATTGTATATATATATATATATATATATATATATATATATATATATATATATATATATATATATATATGTGTGTGTGTGTGTGTGTGTGTGTGTGTGTGTGTGTGTGTGTGTGTGTGTGTGTGTGTGTGTGTGTGTGTGTGTGTGTGTGTGTGTGTGGTGTGTGTGTGTATGTGTGTGTGTGTGTGTGTGTGTGTGTGTGTGTGTGTGTGTGTGTGTGTGTGTGTGTGTGTGTGTGTGTGTGTGTGTGTGTGTGTGGTGTGTGTGTATGTGTGTGTGTGTGTGTGTGTGTGTGTGTGTGTGTGTGTGTGTGTGTGTGTGTGTGTGTGTGTGTGTGTGTTTGCGTGTGTTGAAATCTAATATACACAAAGCTGTGAAATATATATGTTTCAGCTCATTTGAAATAGCTAAACCTTTATTTCATTAACTATAGACTACTTTGTTTCAATAACTATAGACTACTTTGTTTCATTAACTATAGACTAATTTGTGTCATTAACTATAGACTAATTTGTTTCATTAACTATAGACTAATTTGTTTCATTAACTATAGACTAATTTGTTTCATTAACTATAGACTAATTTGTTTCATTAACTACAGACTACTTTGTTTCATTAACTATAGACTAATTTGTTTCATTAACTATAGACTAATTTGTTTCATTAACTATAGACAAATTTGTTTCATTAACTATAGACTAATTTGTTTCATTAACTATAGACTAATTTGTTTCATTAACTATAGACTAATTTGTTTCATTAACTATAGACTAATTTGTTTCATTAACTATAGACTAATTTGTTTCATTAACTATAGACTAATTTGTTTCATTAACTATAGACTAATTTGTTTCATTAACTATATACTACTTTGTTTCATTAACTATAGACTAATTTGTTTCATTAACTATAGACTAATTTGTTTCATTAACTATATACTACTTTGTTTCATTAACTATAGACTAATTTGTTTCATTAACTATAGACTACTTTGTTTCATTAACTATAGACTACTTTGTTTCATTAACTATAGACTAATTTGTTTCATTAACTATAGACTACTTTGTTTCATTAACTATAGACTAATTTGTTTCATTAACTATAGACTAATTTGTTTCATTAACTATAGACTACTTTACTTAAGATTAAACCCTTATGTACATTTCGATGACCATGTCATCATCATCAGAGGGTCTTGTTACAAAACACAATCTAGCACACAAGAAGTTACAAACTAGAATGATGAGTTTGTCATGAGTTTCATCATTCTAGTTTGTAACTTCTTGTGTGCTAGATTGTGTTTTGTAACAAGACCCTCTGATGATGATGACATGGTCATCGAAATGTACATAAGGGTTTAATCTTAAGTAACTTGTCTTATTTGTTATTTTTTATTATTTTTGTGGTATTGGGGTTCTTTTCTATAGACTACTTTGTTTCATTAACTATAGACTACTTTGTTTCATTAACTATAGACTAATTTGGCTCATTAACTATATACTACTTTGTTTCATCAACTATAGACTACTTTGATTCATTAACCATAAATTAATTTGTTTCATTAGCTATAGACTAATTTTTTTATTAACTATAGACTAATTTGTTTCATTAACTATATACTAATTTGTTTAGTTGATTTTGATAAGAAAAACTATTGTTTGGTTAAACTAAAAGTTGTTACTTATTAATTAAATTTCGAAGTTTAAAAGTGATATGACATTAAAAACATATTTTCCGCTGGGCTTTACTTTTAGTGTGTTTAGTACATGTGTAAAATATTAGGAATAATATTTAACAATAATACAGTAATACAATAGAATACCATATCACCAGGGGCCACAAGTTTTGATATTCTCGCCACTTACCTGTCACCAAGCCATTCTGTTTCAAATGTCATAAATATTTCTCTCGCAATAACTGACAGAAGAATGAAAGGTGACTTCTTTCTAAGAGAACAAAGGGTTTGTATATTTCACAAACCTACTCATTGAATGCATACAAGATGAAATACGCGTTTTTTTACTTTTTCAAATGAAGTATTTTTAGGTAATATATTTTATTATTAGGTAATAAATAATACAACGACATAACACAACACGGATAAATATATTTTACTAAATTAAACCGGAAATTAAAAATTATTTATTCAAAAGACCTCGGTTAGAAAACAAGTTGTAGCAGTGGAATTCGTTGCTACGATACAGTAGGTTACATAGTTTTGTTTTGATTTTTGACCTGATATTGTTACATCTTGTCGAAACTATAAGTAAACATAAAAATAAACGTACTGAGGCTAAACGTTATCGAATTAGCTGGGCTTGAAAAAATGTAGGCTTCAAAGTATATTAATATAACTTACACTTTATTGTACTTCAATAAGAATCTTAAATGGTATATATCCTGGTCGACTTTCGAGGACTTTAATTGCGTGTCCTCTTTTTCGCTCGTCAACTGAGACTGACTATATTAACCGAAAATATATGCAAATGCATACAGATGATTGAAGCAATCATGTATAATATTAAAATGTTTAAAATTCTACAATTTGTAGCCTTCAAATCAACATTTTGCAAAATTTTTTCTTAGTGTGCGCCTGTGTTATGAACGGAATGTACGCTGACAATTTCAAGTCTCCATGTTTTATAATTTCGACTCCACGTTGATCCTCAACCAGTCACTCAGGACAACGATTCCTATATATATATATATATATATATATATATATATATATATAGATGTAGCTTATATGTTCGTCTTATTATATTCATAGAAATACCATTACGTTAACAGTGAACATGATATACCCGTAAACAAAGATCTGGCATAACTGGGTTTAGGAGTGAAAGTGGCTTCTCTTCGGGTCTTATTTCAAGTCCTACATTTGGCTTCTGGCCAAGTTTCGGGCATTCCCTTCGGTTAGATGCGAATCATTGATCTCTAGGCTTTTGCCGCAGTACTAAGGAAAAGGTTTTCTGTTGTATTTTCTTCGTAAAACTAATAACAATAAACAAATTCCCCTTCTATTTTAAAATGTTCTCTCTCGCCTTAGGTTTTGTAGGCTACATTTTGTACTGGTGAACCGTTTAACCAAACATCTTTGTAATTCGTACCCGCATGTACGTAATTTTTGTATAAAATTATAACTTAATCTATTCTAACTGGATAATTTATAGGCCTGAGTATATTTTAAAATGGCTATATAGTAATTTTATTTAAAATTATGTAATAATGTGCTACACTCCAATTCTAAAACTGACCACAACCACTTTTACTGCCTCAATTAATACCGATTAGAGCCACGTTCAATAATAACGGATAGAAATTAACTCTTGGTGGCTACAGAACAAAAATTGAAGATGCGTGAGCGTATTAGAAAAGACCCCAAATACCTATTCGGTAAACTTATTCTAATCTTCAAAACGACAATAAATAACATTTGTGATAACAATTATTAGTTATATGGTTCTAGAATAAACTGATAATTACGCCGTTCATTAATATAATTTTTTCTACACTTAGTGTAAGGGAGTTTGTTTAGTACTAATTATTTCCATTTACCCTATGGGGTAAATCTTTGTTCTCAAGGGGTTGGTATAGGCTGATGACTCTAGGCCATGATTACCTGGCAGCCCATCTAAATCGCATCAAAGTTCTCCCAACACCACATTGTCAACTGTACGGCTACACTACAATGGACGCAGAACATCTCGCTGCATGTCCGGCACTTGACCATTCCATTCAAGAAGAAGTATACCGGGCAGCTCGTCTCTACTGGTCAGCGCGTCACCAAATGGCCCAACAGCCAAGGGTGGGTGTTGGCTAGTAACTAAGTAAGCTTTATTAGCGCGTGTAGGTTATTGTATTTTGTGAACGCAGTACACAACACATTTAGAGAAAGTAACCTCTCCTCCCTTTCCTATTGGGACTTATTGGAATTTACAACGTTACCTGCCCTTCACAATCGTCTTCCATCTTTCGTAGGAGGTAACGTCATAGTAGCTGATCGTCTCAAATCTACAAATATTTGTTTCCTCGGGCCAACGAAAGAACTGATATTTCTAAAAATTCTCTATAACGCTACGTTATTAAATGTTATCTTAACACATAATATTTCCTTTATTGATGTTTAGCTAGGACATAAAACTTTTTAACGACCGGTATTAACTCAATCCGTTTTCTCATGGCCTTTCATGCTACAGTGGTCACATACACTTTGTTTTAGATTACGCAGAACTAGTGTTTCCAAAACGCTGACACTCATCGTTCGATGGAGCATCGTCTGACAAATCATTTCCTTCTTCTTCACTAGAAAATATCAAGTATTTTGGTTATGGCAATGCCAGTGACGTTGCGACCATCAATGTCTTGCTCAAATCATCAACTTTAGGCTCGTCAGGTGAATCCTGACGTGACCTCTTAAAACTAAGTCCGTTTGACGTGTTTTTAGGATAAATATTTTGTTTTTTAAACCAGGCATCGAGTTAGGCGTTATGGACAAGACTATAGGAACGGGTGCACGCTTGGATCACATTAAGATCATTTCCAACCCTCAGTACTCTGAGGCCTATAGCATTTCTCCTCAGATCGACTGGATGCACATCAGTCAAGAACTCGTGCACAGACTCCGACATCTGTGCAACGCGGACACTTCCTGATCAAGGGCCGAAGCGGCTGGTAGACCAATAACCGCACTTACGTCTCGACAAAGCAGGCTCACATCAGCATCCTGGAGCAGAGTGTGTCAAGCTCTGGCCTTTTCAGCACTCGTAACGTGTAAAAGTTCTGACCAGTTTCAAATCCCTTTGCGAATGTGTAGGTTTACATATGTAAAGATTAAGTTGTTATTGTGAGTAGATATTGTAATAGTATGTATTGTCAGTAGTTAGAACTGGGGTACCGCGAGGGGAACCAAACTCCTCTTAGTAGTTCACACCCCCCTAAGTAAAAGAATAAGAAAACTAATAAGCCTCAGGAATCCAACATAAACACATGGATGAACCAATTGCCCGTAGGAGGTATAGCGAAGAAAGACGATACTATCTAAGAAACACTTGTTTAAATAAACTTGTCAAAAGATAATTTATCTTTAAATAATTAGAAACACTTCGTTGTGCTTTTCGTTGTTAAAATTCATCACTTTTATAAACCTTGTACTAGAGAGTTTCCAAAAATACCCGGTAACATTCAATTAGACGCAGAAAGAACTAAAAATAATGTGACAATGATTGTAACATACATTCTTATGAATTATTAAGAACCAGGTCACAAGGCCGTGAGAACCTATCGGTGACTATTGTTAAAGTAAATTGGGGTTGTTTAGGGTGCGGGCAACTCTAAGCTTTCGAGTTACCATCGCTTGGGGAATTACATAACACAGGCCTAAATCTAGTTTCGCCTAATTTGTTAGCTTTAGCAGTACTGAAATAAATATAAATTTACAGTGTCTATGAAGTGATGTTTTACAAGAACATTAGTCATTCTGAATTTAGAAATAAAACTGTAAACTGTCAATTTAGGAATTATTATTCATTTAAATGCAAATACGTGTAATAAGTTAATCATTATTTATATCAAATTTAAAAAACACGAAATAGCAACTGTTTTGCATGCTAAGAAATACCCTAAATATTGTACTATTTAGACTATATTTACCTAAAATGTAAACAAACATAGTATCTAACCAGATTTACATTAAAAACATTTATTTGTAATAATTGCTTAGTTATATATTTCGTTTTGAAAATACTTTACTTGTTTAAAATGAAAACTTTTTAAATTACTAAATAACAAGATATTTGAAAATTTACTCTATTACCACATAATATGTATACTACTCCATACTTAATTTATCTTTAACCCATGATTGATTACTGCAGGATAAAAAGCTAAAACAGGAAGTGAATTTCTTTGCGATTTTTCATTTTCCTCTTTTTACAGAATATGATGTTGAACTAATATATTGTTTGTTGCTATGTATTCACTTTCCTTTTTTCGTTACAAATGAAGGTGATGGTGTGTATATCACTAATTATTTAGAATATTTTACTGGGGAATAGTGAATATATTAATACATAAAAATCTCTATCTACAAATATTTGTGCATACTCTAGGATGAAGGTTTTTGAATATTACTAATTATAGAATTATATGTGTATATGTAATACTTGTAAAATGAGCCGAATTACATAAACAGAAACGAACTAACTAAGGTAATATATATCTACAGGATTTATTGCTATACACTCATGTACTATATACGTTTCCTATAGTACCATTTTGTTTTACATGTAAGTGTGTGTGTATTATTATTATAATATATATATATGTGTGTGTGTGTGTGTGTGTGTATGAGTGTGTGTGTGTGTGTGTGTATGTGTGTGTTTGTGTGTGTGTGTGTTTGTGTGAGAGAGGTAGGGTGTTTATGAGTGTGTATGTATGTGTGTGTGTGTGTGTGTGTGTGTGTGTGTGTGTGTTGCAACGTCCTTCCCCCACTTTGCAGAATAATACATTTATTATATATTTATATATCTGCTGCTCACACCGTTTTGTGTACCGTGTTAGGATCCCTAAATTTTGTCTTGTGTTCCCGCGTAAAAACCACGCCCCAATTGCAAGTCTATTCCCGCTGACATCTACCTTAACGATTGTATGACCTCCTAGGTTGGTTGGCAGATTTGTTAATGTTAAAAGGTCCTTCTTTGTTAATGTGTAGGATGTCTAAGTTATGGTAAATATCTGTGTATTTGTGTCTTGTTTCTTTTATGTGATTGTCGAATGCCGAGCTGGTGTTCTGTTTGTGTTCCTTGACTCTTTGTTTGAAGCTCCAACCTGTTTGGCCAATGTAGAATTTGTTGCACTTGCTGCAGTTTAATTTGTATACGCCTGGTGCTTGCAGTTTATCTTTTTTGTTGGTGTTGTGTTGTATTTTGTATTGAAAATTGGTTATGAATTTTTAGTAAAGGCTTGTTACGGGCAACGCAGTAGTAGTATTAGGAAAATAAAAAATTTTGACTAAATGACAAGTTTTCTCACTTTTTCAATTTACATATTGGTTTTAATCATGACTTCAAGTTCTTCAGTCCTTAAAAAAATACTTCCGCTGTGATAGTTTAAGTTTCATAGGCCATTTGGAACAGTAGGTTTAGTTCCTTTCGCTACAAACTGTAGCAACAAATAAAACCCATTTATAACATACTGTACTTATGAAACTAGCAAACCCACTTCCACCGCCGGAGGGGCCAGATCTGGGTCAGAGAGATTACATGACCACATCCGCAACTGAAGTTTCAATTTCTTCTATGACATAACGTCTGACAGTCACAGTTTAGTACCTCAAGAAGTTTATGAAATTGTCAAATTTAGATATTCTATTCCTCTGTTGACAGTTCTACCTTATATATAACTTATATTATAAAATACAATTAATTGTGTATTTAATTTTTATACTAAAAAACACACGTGTACAACATCAAATGCCAACAATGACAGACTCTCTCACCCACAACACAGCAGCCGCCTACTTATACATAAATATCATGCTTGATGGCTTTAAATTTATTCTCGATAAATCTATATAAATAAAATAGGCTACAGGAAACATCGGCAAACAAATCAACAATGAGAATAGGATATAATTACATATAAAATTAAACATATCAGCAAAAAAAAACAAAAACCAAGAAAAACAACACAACAAGAAGGAAAATATTTTTAAAGCTAAAACATTTCAAAAACCCCTTGGAAAGCTAGCAATCAACATAACAACGAATTGAAACACAAAACACAATTTACATTTTAAAAAACCATACCCCAAACTATATTTAAATATAAACTAAACTTTGTAGACAGTAGAAAATTCTATGTAGGGTAAATGTGTTACAGAAAGAATTAAAGAACATTCACACTCTAATAGGACACTGGTTATTCTTTTGAAAAACACACAATAGAAATAGGTCTCACCTAAACGAACATCAATTGTAAATTAGAAATGCTGAGATTAATGAAGAGAACGCCGCGTCCCAACACACTATAGTTCATGAAATATTCAAATGTATCAAAACACAATAAAAACACATTCTACACGAACAAACCCAATGCAGATCACATACACTTCACGAGCACGTTATAGATTTCCTGCCTTTACAATCTAGCAGTCTAGCCAAACAACGCTTTCATGCGGCCAACAAAGACACTAATGATGTTCAGCTACCGCGTACTATTGTTTTAGTTACCTATTAAACAAAATACTTAGGTTATATAATGTTACTTTGTTATTAAATACAATAATACTTTCCATATGTGGTCTATAGTCAAGGACAATACAATTCCCGAGGTTATTTGTTTTTAGTTTAAACTCTTTTATTAAATTCCTTCTATTGCCTCACACTCTTCATATATATATATACCTTGTACAAATTTTCAATATTTATAAAAATATCCTCTTATTCATCCAAATACGTTCAAGTACATTTTATTTAACCTGTAGTGGGTGATAATTGTTGTTAACACAGTTTTATTCAATAACTAAATCATTCAAATTTGGAGGTCTAGGTCGGATTCGAACTAAAAATCTTCATGCTTAAATAGGTGCTTTGGCACCTAGCCAACTTTCCCACAGATAGAAGTGTATTACACAAATAGTATATGAATTTTTTTTTGCTCCCATCTGGATGTCATTGAAACCTCTATTGTACAACCTTAAATTGTTGCCATGGCTACCACACAATATCATCAAAAATTCTCAAGGATTAAAACTGAATGAAAAGAATAAAATAAACAAACTAACTGATCTTGCCTCACAATCGGACACTGATGAAAACCGAAAAGAAACTACAACATAATCCAACGACAAAAAAAAATAAAACGTATAAAGACTAAGAAACAAAAGTAATAGTCCAAAACCATACATAGAAACGAAAATGGAAGATTTCAAGGAAATTCCCTTACTATTTTTCCTCTTAAATTTGTTGTTCTGACATGTGTATATACATATTTTTATTAGTAGTAATCTTTGTTGACTTAATTAGAAATTGATTTTTGAAAAATTATAATATTTGTTTATTACAACAATAAAGTTTTAAAATTTTTGCCTTTTAAATTATTTAAAATATAATTCGTAGAGATTGCTTATCACAGCCCATCCTTTAATATATTACCGCCTCTGATTAAACAAACTGTCTTATAACATTTCCTCACTAAACAAATCTCACGATAAACTCTGAAATATTTCACGAGTGTTATGTTCCACGTGGGAGTTGATTTTATGTGCTATATATTTACCTTGAACTATTTATTACTGCAATAACTTTTATATTTTGAGTTTATGTAAGTGGGACAAGATGCGCCTAACATACGTTCTTTTTCACAGTGCAGAAAACCTGTTTGACACATTATTTAGACAATATGCAAGATATTGATTTTGTGATAATATGAGCATATAAAACAATTCTCAAAATTTTGTTTTTAATTATAGGCGGTTCTCTTTCGGTTGCTTACTATAGTTTTCAAACTAAATTATAATACTAGTTCTTGATACAATTGAAAAATATTACTTCTTATTTTGATGAATAGATGTAAAGGTTTGATTAATAAATCATAATTTATGACATAACAATTATGATGTCATTCCTTAAATTTCACTAATGTTTTGTCTCTCATACAAGTAGACGATTACATCTATATTCAGATTATTATATCGTATACCACTTTCCTATTAGGATAAGCCTCTTGTAGGACCTCAAGAGATACTAACAGATGTCGGAAGGATCGATTCATTAGGTGTTCTGGCATCCTCAGCGATATGGTGAATAAGAAGAAATCAATAATAGCACATGATACATTATATAACTAGATATCAATAATAGTACATGCAACTATTGTATGAGAAGAAATAATTAAAAGAAATTAAACAATAATATAGGAAGACATCATTAATAGCATAATAAATCTTTATATAAGAGAAAATCAATAATAGTACACGAATCGTTATATAAGTAGACATCTTTATTAGCGTATGGAACCATTATATAAAAAGAAATCATTATTATCACAAGAAACTATTATATGAGAAGAAATAATCAAAAGAACATTAAACAATAATATAAGAAGAAATAATTAATAGCACAATACATCATTATATAGGTGTAAATCAATAATAGCACACAGGACCATTATATAAGTAGAAATCTTTAATAGCATATGAAACCATTTTATAACAAAATATCAATAATAACATATGAAACCTTTATGTAAGAAGAAATCATTAATAGCACATGAAATCTTTATATAACAAAAACACAATAATAAAGTATAAGAAATCACTATACAAGAGTCACTCATTAATATACCACATTAAATCATTTATGTGATGAGAAATCTATAATATAGCACATGCAATCTTTATATAAGAAGAATTAATCAGATTAATAAGTTTTTGTAAAAATAAACCTTTAATATAGTGTCTATCACGAGAAATCATTTATATAACACAAAACGCCTACCATTATAACCATGTAAGGAATTTAATTTTAGACTTGAATAAAGTAAAAAAAAATCATTTATACCGGTGTTAATACGATATTTAACCAATATATTATTTATTTATATTTGTTTTGTTTTAATTTTTTCCAATCATACATTTATTTCGATTACATTATTTCTAATGAGATAAAAGCAATAAATATCTTCATTTTACTTCTATGTTATTCGAACCCCGTTTACTTCCCACTTCCGCCGGAAGTAATACGGTGATATCGAATTCCTCGCTAAAATTGCATTCCTCTGACAGAAGCTGCCAGAACGATGATCATTTCACTTCTAGATCGTTTTACTCTCTTTCACATATCTTTGAATCAGGATTTGAAATTTATTTTGAAATATATATATCTTTGAATCAGGATTTGAAATTTATTTTGAAATATATATAATTTTAAATATATAATTACTATCTATAAATGTTTATTATATTTAGGTTTAATTTCTCAATTTTGTAAAAATTAAGAAAAATAATTTTTTTGCAATATAGCGTGTTATTTTATGTGTAATTACGTAGAAGGACAAACATGTTCTAGTTTCCAAACAATTATTTAAAACAATTAGGCTAATATAAAAACACATTTTTTAAACTCAATTCCTACCTAAATTAACAAAGAAAAAAATTATTTTAGTTTTTTCTTATTTTATAAATACAGTTGTTATAAATACAGATGTAAGAATAAGGATAGTACAGGGTAAAGTAGAATATTACGCTTTCAGATGCCCACATTCAGCTGAAAATTTGCATATTCTTCTTTGAGGAAAACAAATATATCGCTCATTTCAAAAGACATTAGTTATTAGATTAGAGCTGTAATGATTTTAAATAAACATTCTGCAATGAATGTACTTCAAAATTTGTAATGAGTTGAGCTCTCTTAGACATCTAGCTTTGATAACAATGCATGAATGAATCATAAATATATAACCTGCAATAAATAACTATTTGCAATTGCGTTAAAAAAAATGTAATCCATTTCTTCAAAGAACAAAATTAGCCACCACCACCACATTTGTAGTTAACCACCTAATATCTTGTAAAAAGGCTATAATACATAATACATTTATACATTTTATAACCTTTTTTCATTACCTTCGTAAATAAGTAAAACCACTCGGTAAATATTTTTTAAAATTAGGCTATGTAAAATAAACAAAACCTATTTTTCTATATTACAAAACTATACCGGTCGCCGTCTGTGAGTAAAAAAACATGATTATTTTGGCAACGTTTGTCCTCCTGATAAAAGCAAATAATATAAAATATTCTTGTACAAGTGAATTCCTACTTGAATCAACAAAGATAAATTTTATTTTAATTTCTTTTTTTTATAATTACAATTAATATAAATATTATCTACATATGTCTGAATAACAACATCGATTGGCAAAATGAAAAGCGAATTCCCTTACAATTTTCCACTTTCCTTTCTATGCATGATGTTGGACTATTGTTTCTATTTGTTACTATTTATAAGATTTATTTTTTTCCGTCGCTTGCATCGTGTTGTAGTTTCTTTTCGCTTTTCTCTCGCATTGTTCGTTTGTGAAGATGATACCGTTAATCCAGTTTGTTCATTATTAATACGTATATATATATATATATATATATATATATATATATATATATATATACAGTATATATAACTTGCTTTTCAAATGGTTTCTAATCGTTTAAGAAATTACATTTCTGTGCATCTTTCTATTTTTTACAAAACACTATATTTTAAGCTAAACACAAAGTTAAAAAAAAAAAAAATAAAAACACAAGGTCGGACAAAGAAGAACTGTAAGCGTACATCTAAATATATGTTTACTACAACATATAGAAATACTCTTTACATTTTAAAATAGAATTCAGTATTTATGAACAAGTAGTTTATTTTAGCATTAAGTGATATTGCCACCTGCTTTGCATACACAACAATATAGAAGAAAAGGGATGCAGACAAACAGTAGGGGAAGGCAAGGCTGCATTTTGTCCCCTCTTCTATATTAAAAATATATGTAAACAAACATATGTAGCTCGTATTTACCAAAATGTCAACAGAAATTGTGATAAACATAAAAAATTTCCACTACATCAGATTCTGATATTGACACACTGAATAATAGTGTGTCCAAATTCAGTAACAGTTTAAATGATTAAAATAATAATTAACACGTAACTTTTACTTCTTCTAATCTTCAGTTAAAACAAAGGATGATATTAAAAATTATGTTAATAATGTAGTAATTTGGAAATAGAAGTGAGACGAACAAAGTACAAACAGCACTCAAAAGAGTTTAATTGTTTTAATAATTATTTATTTAATGCCTAAAGTTTATAGAAACAATCGAATAGTTACAAAATTATTGATTGATAAAAATTGTGCTTAATCGAATTAAAAACAAAGTATTTAGAAAACTATCAATAAAATAGAATTTAAGTGATACACAAATTGCACAGGTGAAGATTCTTATAGTAAAATCTTTTTAAGGTATGATTTCCTTTTGGTTAATGTTTCATCAATCGGTCCTATCCATTACCCTTGAAACATTTATACCCTTTAAAATCAGTGACTATAGTTTATCTTCTGGAATAAATCTCTGCTTACTTATAATAAATAGGTTGGTTAGTATTTAAAAAATTATTGACAAACAAAATATTTACTAAACAATAGGAATAATAACGTCCAATAGGAATTTATTTAACCTGTAAAATCAATAGTTTTTGTAAATTGTATTTTATAGAAGTAAACTTATTTATAAGTTCGTATTATTTATACAACAATAACAATTTACGAAAATCATCCGGGTAATATAACTTGTAAATCCGTAATATAATTTGCACAATAGAGTCTAGTATTACAAAGGCTTCTCTTGTATTTATGCAGCAAGCTACGCAAAACCGTTAGAGTTGAACCAAGTTTTATCCCGTCAATTTACACAAACTGCAATCAGCTTTATATGATCTGATCTTTGTATAAGCAGGCTTATATTTAGTGCTTTACAAACATTAAATAATCCAATATTAGATGTATTGCGGGTTGCATAACAAAGATAAATGACAATACTGCATGTACTTCAAGAGATACTGAAATACGTTTACTATACGTATTCTATTTATACGTTTACTATTTTATAGAAACTATTACATTGGGCTGTTATAGCGGTTTAGTTTCGTAATGTGTTCTCTTCAACATTTTATTGCACGAAAAATAAAATTTTGGTGATAAAATACAAACGGAACAACTAACTATTATTAAGGTATCGAAATCTTGTTGCTGTTCATGACGAGCTGGTTGTAAATTACAAATTACACTTTTGCTGTTACTTCAGTGAAGAAGACGTAAGACGAAAACGTTTCCTCCAAGTGTAAGTTATTAATTAACAACTTTTAGTTAACAAATGTCTGGTCGCAAGTAATACTTCGCAAAAGTGTAATTATTAAGGTTGTATAAAATATCAGTATTTGATTTTTTAAAAATATTACAAAAAAAATGATAAAACTACAAATATGTAATTTGTGCCACTTGAAAATCGACACCTTTGAAATACAATGGTAAGCAATTGTTACTAGGACACATTTTCTTAGCAGATACTGTCGGTTTTGTAGGCGCTTTATATTAATATATATATATATATATACACATACATATATATATATATATAAATATAAAATACGTTTTCTTGTTTAATAATTTAAAACAACACAGGTTATTCAAATACAAGAATATTTATTATTTTATATCCAATATAAAATAAATATTTTATATTTTTGGATATAAAATAAAATAATAAATATTCTTGTATTTGAATAACCTGTGTTGTTTTAAAATATATATATATATATATATATATATATATATATATATATATATATATATATATACGTAAAGTGTTTTAAAGTTAATGTGAGGAAGAGCGTGCTTACACATACGGCAATGAATGCTGTCTATTACTTTGAATTGCACCTCTGGAGTTTTTCGCGCCACGCTGTAAAACTTAGAATCCTTTATAATTGTACAATTAAAACATGGATACGTATTACGGAGCAGAGTCTTATAATACGAAGAGAAAAGTATCACGAGCGGTATGATTAAGAGAAATGTGGGATAGTTTATCTTAACGCACTGTAGAAGTTGTAAAAACAACATTATCTGTCATTGCCTTTTGTCTTTGTAAAATATTTTGTTTTATTTTTTCAATCAGTGTTTAATAGATGTTATTTATAAAAGAACTCTGATGAAATAAAAGAGTCTGTGGTTTTCCAGGTCTCCCGTCCAATATAATTGGTCCTGATGATAATATTGTATTTAAGATGAATATATAATTATTATAATTATCAGTAGAAACAGATTGTATTAGCCTACAGCTTGAATACGAAATATTTTACAGGGTTTTTGATTAGTTTAGAGATAATCATACAAAAAATATAAATGTAAAGGCCTAAAAATATAATATTAATTTCCAAACTGTCCCAAGTTTTATTCTCTTTAATCTAATAATTTATTTTGATTTAAAAAAAACTTTATTTTATTTTAAAACGAAACTAACATTATTTTGTGTAAAAAACCAAATGCGGAAGTGTTTGTAGAGCAAACTTTAGACAGGAGGATAAGAAGACTGTAAAAGTGTGTAGGTAACAGTTATTTAGTAAAATCAAGTGGTACACGGACAGAATACGATCAGAGATAAGGAACCAGAACTCAGAAAAAAGAAGGATGTCCATTGCTGACCATTAATGTAACATCAGTACTCTACCTTTAGTATTCGTACTCTTTCTTTAGTGTCCGTACTCTTTCTTTAGTATCGATACTCTTTCTCCAGAATTATTACTCTTTCTTTAGTATCGATACTCTTTCTTTAGTAAAAGTACCCTTTCTTTAGTGTAAGTACTCTTTCTTTGGTAACCGTACTCTTTCTTTAGTATCGATACTCTTTCTTTAGTAAAAGTACCCTTTCTTTAGTATTAGTATTCTTTCTTTAGTGTCCGTACTCTTTCCTTGGTATCAGTACTCTTCCTTTAGTAGCAGTACTCTTTCTTTAGTATCGATACCCTTTCTTTGGTAAAAGTACCCTGTCTTTAGTATTAGTACTCTTTCTTTAGTGTCCGTACTCTTTCTTTAGTAACCGTACTCTTTCTTTAGTATCGATACTCTTTCTTTAGTAAAAGTACCCTTTCTTTAGTATTAGTATTCTTTCTTTAGTGTCCGTACTCTTTACTTGGTATCAGTACTCTTCCTTTAGTAGCAGTACTCTTTCTTTAGTATCGATACCCTTTCTTTAGTAAAAGTACCCTGTCTTTAGTATTAGTATTCTTTCTTTAGTGTCCGTACTCTTTCTTTCGTATCGATACTCTTTCTTTAGTAAAAGTACCCTTTCTTTAGTATTAGTATTCTTTCTTTAGTGTCCATACTCTTTCCTTGGTATCAGTACTCTTCCTTTAGTAGCAGTACTCTTTCTTTAGTAACCGTGCTCTTTCTTTAGTATCGATACTCTTTCTTTAGTAATAGTACCCTTTCTTTAGTATTAGTATTCTTTCTTTAGCGTCCGTACTCTTTCCTTGGTATCAGTACTCTTTCTTTAGTAACCGTACTCTTTCTTTAGTAACGGTACTCTTTCTTTAGTATCGATACTCTTTCTTTAGTAAAAGTATCCGGTCTTTAGTATTAGTATTCTTTCTATAGCGTCCGTACTCAATCCTTGGTATCAGTACTCTTTCTTTAGTAACCGTACTCTTTCTTTAGTATCGATACTCTTTCTTTAGTAAAAGTATCCGGTCTTTAGTATTAGTATTCTTTCTATAGCGTCCGTACTCTATCCTTGGTATCAGTACTCTTTCTTTAGTATCGATACTCTTTCTTTAGTAAAAGTACCATTTCTTTAGTATTAGTATTCTTTCTTTAGTGTCCGTACTCTTTGCTTGGTATTAATACTCTTCCTTTAGTAGCAGTACTCTTTCTTTAGTAACCGTACTCTTTCTTTAGTATCGATACTCTTTCTTTAGTAAAAGTATCCGGTCTTTAGTATTAGTATTCTTTCTATAGCGTCCGTACTCTATCCTTGGTATCAGTACTCTTTCTTTAGTAACCGTACTCTTTCTTTAGTATCGATACTCTTTCTTTAGTAAAAGTACCATTTCTTTAGTATTAGTATTCTTTCTTTAGTGTCCGTACTCTTTGCTTGGTATTAATACTCTTCCTTTAGTAGCAGTACTCTTTCTTTAGTATCGATACCATTTCTTTAGTAAAAGTACCCTGTCTTTAGTATTAGTACTCTTTCTTTAGTGTCCGTACTCTTTCTTTAGTAAGCGTACTCTTTCTTTAGTATCGATACTCTTTCTTTAGTAAAATACCCTGTCTTTAGTATTAGTACTCTTTCTTTAGTGTCCGTACTCTTTCCTTGGTATCAGTACTCTTTCTTTAGTAACCGTACTCTTTCTTTAGTAACCGTACTCTTTCTTTAGTATCGATACTCTTTCTTTAGTAAAAGTATCCGGTCTTTAGTATTAGTATTCTTTCTATAGCGTCCGTACTCTATCCTTGGTATCAGTACTCTTTCTTTAGTAACCGTACTCTTTCTTTAGTAAGCGTACGCTTTCTTTAGTATCGATACTCTTTCTTTAGTAAGCGTACTCTTTCTTTAGTAACCGTACTCTTTCTTTAGTAAGCGTACTCTTTCTTTAGTATCGATACTCTTTCTTTAGTAAAATACCCTGTCTTTAGTATTAGTACTCTTTCTTTAGTAACCGTACTCTTTCTTTAGTAAGCGTACTCTTTCTTTAGTATCGATACTCTTTCTTTAGTAAAATACCCTGTCTTTAGTATTAGTACTCTTTCTTTAGTGTCCGTACTCTTTCCTTGGTATCAGTACTCTTTCTTTAGTAACCGTACTCTTTCTTTAGTAACCGTACTCTTTCTTTAGTATCGATACTCTTTCTTTAGTAAAATACCCTGTCTTTAGTATTAGTACTCTTTCTTTAGTAACCGTACTCTTTCTTTAGTAAGCGTACTCTTTCTTTAGTATCGATACTCTTTCTTTAGTAAAATACCCTGTCTTTAGTATTAGTACTCTTTCTTTAGTAACCGTACTCTTTCTTTAGTAAGCGTACTCTTTCTTTAGTATCGATACTCTTTCTTTAGTAAAATACCCTGTCTTTAGTATTAGTACTCTTTCTTTAGTAACCGTACTCTTTCTTTAGTAAGCGTACTCTTTCTTTAGTATCGATACTCTTTCTTTAGTAAAATACCCTGTCTTTAGTATTAGTACTCTTTCTTTAGTAACCGTACTCTTTCTTTAGTAAGCGTACTCTTTCTTTAGTATCGATACTCTTTCTTTAGTAAAATACCCTGTCTTTAGTATTAGTACTCTTTCTTTAGTAACCGTACTCTTTCTTTAGTAAGCGTACTCTTTCTTTAGTATCGATACTCTTTCTTTAGTAAAATACCCTGTCTTTAGTATTAGTACTCTTTCTTTAGTATTAGTACTCTTTCTTTAGTAACCGTACTCTTTCTTTAGTAACCGTACTCTTTCTTTAGTATCGATACTCTTTCTTTAGTAAAATACCCTGTCTTTAGTATTAGTACTCTTTCTTTAGTAACCGTACTCTTTCTTTAGTAAGCGTACTCTTTCTTTAGTATCGATACTCTTTCTTTAGTAAAATACCCTGTCTTTAGTATTAGTACTCTTTCTTTAGTAACCGTACTCTTTCTTTAGTAAGCGTACTCTTTCTTTAGTATCGATACTCTTTCTTTAGTAAAATACCCTGTCTTTAGTATTAGTACTCTTTCTTTAGTAACCGTACTCTTTCTTTAGTAAGCGTACTCTTTCTTTAGTATCGATACTCTTTCTTTAGTAAAATACCCTGTCTTTAGTATTAGTACTCTTTCTTTAGTAACCGTACTCTTTCTTTAGTAAGCGTACTCTTTCTTTAGTATCGATACTCTTTCTTTAGTAAAATACCCTGTCTTTAGTATTAGTACTCTTTCTTTAGTAACCGTACTCTTTCTTTAGTAAGCGTACTCTTTCTTTAGTATCGATACTCTTTCTTTAGTAAAATACCCTGTCTTTAGTATTAGTACTCTTTCTTTAGTAACCGTACTCTTTCTTTAGTAAGCGTACTCTTTCTTTAGTATCGATACTCTTTCTTTAGTAAGCGTACTCTTTCTTTAGTAACCGTACTCTTTCTTTAGTAAGCGTACTCTTTCTTTAGTATCGATACTCTTTCTTTAGTAAAATACCCTGTCTTTAGTATTAGTACTCTTTCTTTAGTAACCGTACTCTTTCTTTAGTAAGCGTACTCTTTCTTTAGTATCGATACTCTTTCTTTAGTAAAATACCCTGTCTTTAGTATTAGTACTCTTTCTTTAGTGTCCGTACTCTTTCCTTGGTATCAGTACTCTTTCTTTAGTAACCGTACTCTTTCTTTAGTAACCGTACTCTTTCTTTAGTATCGATACTCTTTCTTTAGTAAAAGTATCCGGTCTTTAGTATTAGTATTCTTTCTATAGCGTCCGTACTCTATCCTTGGTATCAGTACTCTTTCTTTAGTAACCGTACTCTTTCTTTAGTATCGATACTCTTTCTTTAGTAAAAGTACCATTTCTTTAGTATTAGTATTCTTTCTTTAGTGTCCGTACTCTTTGCTTGGTATTAATACTCTTCCTTTAGTAGCAGTACTCTTTCTTTAGTATCGATACCATTTCTTTAGTAAAAGTACCCTGTCTTTAGTATTAGTACTCTTTCTTTAGTGTCCGTACTCTTTCTTTAGTAAGCGTACTCTTTCTTTAGTATCGATACTCTTTCTTTAGTAAAATACCCTGTCTTTGGTATTAGTACTCTTTCTTTAGTGTCCGTACTCTTTCTTTAGTAACCGTACTCTTTCTTTAGTATCGATACTCTTTCTTTAGTAAAAGTACCCTTTCTTTAGTATTAGTATTCTTTCTTTAGTGTCCGTACTCTTTCCTTGGTATCAGTACTCTTCTTTTAGTAGCAGTACTCTTTCTTTAGTATCGATACCCTTTATTTAATAAAAGTACCCTTTCTTTAGTATAAGTACTCTTTCTTTAGTATCAGTACTCTTTCTTTAATATCAGTACTATTTCTTTAGTGTAAGTACTCTTCCTTTAGTATCAGTACTCTTATTTTAGTATCAGTATTCTTTCTTTAGTATCAGTATCTTTCTTTAGTGCAGGTACTCTTTCTTTTAGTATCAGTAATTTTCTTTAGTATCAGTACTCTTTCTGTATCATAATATTAATATCCTTTCTTTAGTATCAAGCTATCAGTAATCCTTCTTCAGTATCAGGATAACAGTACCTATTTTTAGTATAATGATACCATTACTTTTTTTAGTATTATGATACCAGAGGTTTTATTTTATTTAGTATCATAATATCTTTATTCTTTCTTTAGTATCGGGATATCAGTAATATTTCTTTAGTGTCAGGAAATCAGTACCATTTCCTCTTTATCAGCAAAGAGTACAAATCTATTGATATAGGTAATAAAACATATGATACAAGTATTAACGAAAATATCTTTTGATCTGTGTTGGTAAAATATATTTTAGTGTCAACATAACCCTAATGAATACACAAAACGTAATAACGCCTGCTGCAAAACTTCGAGAGACTTTGAAGCTAAAATATGTAAAATTCCGACGTCATTTTGTGTGGAAACACCTTTCTGAAGCAATTAATTATTCCTGCCCATGTATCTTGTGTGAAGGAAGCACAGTACATGTACGCACTTAACTCTAATTGCTATGCTTCTTAATTTAATCCCGTATTGATGAGACTAAATCACATTCATCTAAGAAGTAAATCTTATTGAGAATGTGGGGGTGGATATAGGAGATCGTAACGAACGTTGCCAGATATGCTCTCACACCCTAATTTTTCTGTCTAATTTCTGTCTATTCATGCTCAAATCTTTTCGTTATGTGTTTTTCACAAATTGACAGCAAAAGTATTTATTACACGCCCTATCAATAAAACTTAAATTATCTATTGCTATGAGCTCTATATTTAACGTTGAATAAAACTTGGAAAATGTTTTCTAAATTGATGTGAAATATGGTTAAAGGTTAACAAGAACAAAATTTATTTGTAATGGTTAGATTACATTATTGCAAAATGTTGCTCTTAATTCCAAACTAAGGAGTGGCATTTGAACTTATTGTTGAAGTTAGTAAGTATTCATGTTTACTATATTTAAATCTGTTACTTGCTGTCGCCAGCTGTGTCTTTACTGTTGCCTTGGTACCCGATGTATATCTATTCCTAATCAAACATGGGTAATCGAACCATAAAGCTATGGATTATATATATATATATATATATATATATATATATATATATATATATATATATATTTTCAAAAAACTTACATAAATCATTTCTTTTGCAAGACCAAAGATAATTATAAATACATTATTATTTAATTTAAGAAAAAAATCATTCCTAAATAAACAATTATTTTATAAAAAATTCTAAAGTCAGATCAGCCATTGCAGTAAGCTAAGAAACAGATGTAATTGCAGTTTAATACTTAACACGTGACTTTCTTACAGATGGTCGTCATTTATCATTCAGTCCCTCCATCTTGGGTTACACCGAGCGCTTTCCTATCTAGATTACACGAGGTAAATGAATAAATGTTAAACGAAATTTAATTAATTTATCTAAGCCTATCAATGCGCTATGTCATTAAGGAAGCGGTTATCAATGCGTTATGTCATTATAGGAAGCTGTTATCAATGCGTTATGTCATTATAGGAAGCTGTTATCAATGCGTTATGTCATTATAGGAAGCTGTTATCAATGCGTTATATCATTTTAGGAAGCGGTTTCAATGCGTTATGTCGTTATAGGAAGCGGTTATCAATGCGTTATGTCATTATAGGAAGCTGTTATCAATGCGTTATGTCATTATAGGAAGCGGTTATCAATGCGTTATGTCATTATAGGAAGCTGTTATCAATGCGTTATGTCATTATAGGAAGCTGTTATCAATGCGTTATGTCATTATAGGAAGCGGTTATCAATGCGTTATGTCATTATAGGAAGCTGTTATCAATGCGTTGTGTCATTATAGGAAGCTGTTATCAATGTGTTATGTCATTATAGGAAGCTGTTATCAATGCGTTATGTCATTATAGGAAGCTGTTATCAATGTGTTATGTCATTATAGGAAGCTGTTATCAATGCGTTATGTCATTATAGGAAGCTGTTATCAATGCGTTATATCATTTTAGGAAGCTGTTATCAATGCGTTATGTCATTATAGGAAGCTGTTATCAATGCATTATGTCATTATAGGAAGCTCTTATCAATGCGTTATGTCGTTATAGGAAGCTGTTATCAATGCGTTATATCATTTTAGGAAGCTCTTATCAATGCGTTATGTCATTATAGCAAGCTGTTGTCAATGCGTTATATCATTATAGGAAGCTCTTATCAATGCGTTATGTCATTATAGGAAGCTGTTATCAATGCGTTATATCATTATAGGAAGCTCTTATCAATTCGTCTTGTTGAATATATTACAAGTAACATTACAATACAGAATCAAACATTACTAAAGAAGGAAATATAGAACCTAAATTAAAATTCCGGTAAAAATTTAAAAAATTTTAGAAATTTAACATTAAACTACTCAAAAACATAGATGTCTTAGATATATTCTGTTGAAAGCAAAGTAATGGTTCATAAATGTTATATAAAAACACCTGACATACTACATAAAACCGTCTAATAAAATATTCAAATCTATGTTGATATTTTCTTAAACTCTCTGATTGGAATATCTTGACTACAATTTATGAACAATTTTTATTTAATTAATTTAAAGTTTAAAAATAACGCAATCATTAAATCTAAAGAATACTCCATTTTAAATACATAATTATCTTTTTATTTTCACCTTACATTAAATTATATTTGCTTTTGCTTGCGTAGGAACGCTCCAGACAATGTTTTCGTTTTCTAAAAATACTAACCACCAAAAAACCTTCTGAGCAAACCTGTTATAAAGTGTATACAAAAATCGAACAAAATTAATTTTCAATTCTCTGTATCTTCGTACAAAACGAGAATATATCACTTATATTTCAACGCAGTCCACTTCTAAGGTATCACACATATAACTTCCATTAACGTAACCATTCCTATTGATTTCATCAAATAAGAATTT
The DNA here is from genome assembly GCA_036971475.1 of Prosapia bicincta. Taxonomy (NCBI): domain Eukaryota; kingdom Metazoa; phylum Arthropoda; class Insecta; order Hemiptera; family Cercopidae; genus Prosapia; species Prosapia bicincta. Next base: position 100,814,464 of record JBAIZL010000006.1, on the reverse strand, counting down.
GTTTTGTATTTTAATTTTGTTTTTTTACACTCATCAGAATGGTTACACTGACATCAGAATGTTTACACTGACATCAGAATGTATACACTGATATCAGAATGGTCACATTGACATCAGAATGGTTACACTGACATCAGAATGTATACACTGACATCAGAATGGTTATACTGACATCGGAATGGTTACACTGACATAAGAATGGTTACACTGACATCAGAATGGTTACACTGACATCAGAATGGTTACACTGACATCAGAATGTTTACACTGACATCAGAAGGGTTACACTGACATCAGAATGGTTACACTGACATCAGAATGGTTATACTGACATCAGAATGTATACACTGACATCAGAATGGTTATACTGACATCAGAATGGTTACACTGACATAAGAATGGTACTCAGAATGGTTACACTGACATCAGAATGGTTACACTGACATCAGAATGGTTACACTGACATCAGAATGGTTACACTGATATCAGAATGGTTACACTGACATCAGAATGGTTACACTGACATCAGAATGTTTACACTGACATCAGCATGTATACACTGACACCATAATGGTTACATTGTTATCAGAATGGTTACACTGACATCAAAGTCGTTACACTGACATAAGAATGTATACACGGAAAGCAAAATGGTTACACTGATATCAGAATGGTTACTCTGACGTCAGAATAATTACTCTGACATCAGAATGGTTACACTGACTTCAGAAGGGTTACACTGTCATCACAATGACTACACTGATCTGAGAATAGTTACACCGACATCATAATGGTTACACTGACATCAGCATGGTTACACTGACATCAAAATGGTTACACTGACATCAAAACGGATACACTGGCATCAGAATGTATACACTGAAACCAGAATGGTTACACCGACATCATAATGGTTACACTGACATCAGCATGGTTACACTGGCATCAAAATGGTTACACTGACATCAGAACGGATACACTGGCATCAGAATGTATACACTGAAACCAGAATGGTTACACTGACATCATAATGATTACTCTGACATCAGAATGGTTACACTGACATCAGAAGAGTTACACTGTCATCAGAATGGTTACACTGACATCAGAATGGTTATACTGACATCAGAATGTATACACTGACATCAGAATGGCTATACTGACATCAGAATGGTTACACTGACATAAGAATGGTACTCAGAATGGTTACACTGACATCATAATGGTTACACTGACATCAGAATGGCTACACTGACATCAGAATGGTTACACTGACATCAGAATGTTTACACTGACATCAGCATGTATACACTGACACCATAATGGTTACATTGTTATCAGAATGGTTACACTGACATCAAAGTCGTTACACTGACATAAGAATGTATACACGGAAAGCAAAATGGTTACACTGATATCAGAATGGTTACTCTGACGTCAGAATAATTACTCTGACATCAGAATGGTTACACTGACTTCAGAAGGGTTACACTGTCATCACAATGACTACACTGATCTGAGAATAGCTACACCGACATCATAATGGTTACACTGACATCAGGATGGTTACACTGACATCAAAATGGTTACACTGACATCAGAACGGATACACTGGCATCAGAATGTATACACTGAAACTAGAATGGTTACACTGACATCATAATGGTTACATTGATATCAGAATGGTTACACTGACATCAAAATCGTTACACTCACATCAGAATGGTTACATTGACAACAGAAGGGTTACATTGACATCAGAATGGTAACACTGACATAAAAGAAAGGTTACACCGACAACAGAATAGTTAAACTGACACCATATTGGTCACTGGTATCAGAATTTTCTTTTTATATTACTCCCTTTTAAAACACACACACACACACACACAATACATTATTTGATACGAACCGGGAAAAAAACAGTAATTACTTATCTAAAAGGGAATATTAATTTGAATAACTTGTTCGCATTATTTTAATGAAATAAATACACACATACTGTCTGAAGGCAACGTTCTGAGGGAAAATCATATAACAAGAGAAAGTAGTTCCATGAGTATAAAAACTTTTAAAACGATATTTCTAAAAAAAATTTCCCCACGTCACACACATGACCTATATCTGGAGTCATGCCGTGGTAAATTACGTTTTTCACTTCCCACTGAAATATAAAGCCCATTAGGTGTTTTCAATTGTGAAAGCAATATCGTGTTTCAATATTAAAACAATTTATTAATATAAAGGAAAATTTGAAAAAACTTAAACATCCAAGCCACCGTAATATCGTGAAAATAAGAGGTGAAATTTAGTTGAAATTTTCGCTTAATTAAAAAAAAACGTTTTCCACAAAATATTGCATAAAAACAACTTCGTTTTATACAACTTCTGTTACTAAACACAAGAATTTAAATATTCGGTTGGGGCGTTATGCAATTCATTATCGATTGATTGCGAATTACATCCACGCAGATTTCCAGCATATATTTATTAAAAGCAGTATAATTTTGTTACAAACTGCTGCAGATTAACTTTCAACCAATAACAAGACCCAATAGAACATTCAAACAATGTTTGACATTTTTATCTGGCTACCGTAATTGTCCGTTCCTATACAACACATGTTATTTGGCTGTTAGTTTGTCCCATTATCTCAGAAACTGCTAAAGATACTATAATTTAACTTTTACCAGTTATTCTACAGGTAATTGTGCAAATACGGAAGATAGAGGGGTCAAACATTGAGGCGCAACCTGATGAATAAGGTAGCGCGGCAGACTTCTATAAGTTCCTATACAACACATGCTATTTGGCTGTTAGTTTGTCCCATTATCTCAGAAACCGCTAAAGATACTATAATTTAACTTTTACCAGTTATTCTATAGGTAATTGTGCAAATACGGAAGATAGAGGGGTCAAACATTGAGGCGCAACCTGAGGAATAAGGTAGAGCGGCAGACTTCTATAAGTTCCTATACAACACATGCTATTTGGCTGTTAGTTTGTCTCATTATCTTAGAAACTGCTAAAGATACTATAATTTAACTGTTACCAGTTATTCTATAGGTAATTGTGCAAATACGGAAGATAGAGGGGTCAAACATTGAGGCGCAACCTGAGGAATAAGGTAGAGCGGCAGACTTCTATAAGTTCCTATACAACACATGCTATTTGGCTGTTAGTTTGTCTCATTATCTTAGAAACTGCTAAAGATACTATAATTTAACTGTTACCAGTTATTCTATAGGTAATTGTGCAAATACGGAAGATAGAGGGGTCAAACATTGAGGCGCAACCTGAGGAATAAGGTAGAGCGGCAGACTTCTATAAGTTCCTATACAACACATGCTATTTGGCTGTTAGTTTGTCTCATTATCTTAGAAACTGCTAAAGATACTATAATTTAACTGTTACCAGTTATTCTATAGGTAATTGTGCAAATACGGAAGATAGAGGTGTCAAACATTGAGGCGCAACCTGAGGAATAAGGTAGAGCGGCAGACTTCTATAAGTTCCTGTACAACACATGCTATTTGACTGTTAGTTTGTCCCATTATCTCAGAAACTGCTAAAGATACTATAATTTAACTGTTACCAGTTATTCTATAGGTAATTGTGCAAATACGGAAGATAGAGGTGTCAAACATTGAGGCGCAACCTGAGGAATAAGGTAGAGCGGCAGACTTCTATAAGTTCCTGTACAACACATGCTATTTGACTGTTAGTTTGTCCCATTATCTCAGAAACTGCTAAAGATACTATAATTTAACTGTTACCAGTTATTCTACAGGTATTTGTGCAAATACGGAAGATAGAGGTGTCAAACATTGAGGCGCAACCTGAGGAATAAGGTAGAGCGGCAGACTTCTATAAGTTCCTGTACAACACATGCTATTTGACTGTTAGTTTGTCCCATTATCTTAGAAACTGCTAAAGATACTATAATTTAACTTTTACCAGTTATTCTATAGGTAATTGTGCAAATACGGAAGATAGAGGTGTCAAACATTGAGGCGCAACCTGAGGAATAAGGTAGAGCGGCAGACTTCTATAAGTTCCTGTACAACACATGCTATTTGGCTGTTAGTTTGTCCCATTATCTTAGAAACTGCTAAAGATACTATAATTTAACTGTTACCAGTTATTCTATAGGTAATTGTGCAAATACGGAAGATAGAGGGGTCAAACATTGAGGCGCAACCTGAGGAATAAGGTAGCGCGGCAGACTTCTATAAGTTCCTGTACAACACATGCTATTTGACTGTTAGTTTGTCCCATTATCTTAGAAACTGCTAAAGATACTATAATTTAACTGTTACCAGTTATTCTATAGGTAATTGTGAAAATACGGAAGATAGAGGTGTCAAACATTGAGGCGCAACCTGAAGAATAAGGTAGAGCGGCAGACTTCTATAAGTTCCTATACAAAACATGCTATTTGACTGTTAGTTTGTCCCATTATCTCAGACACCGCTAAAGATACTATAATTTAACTTTTACCAGTTATTCTATAGGCAATTGTGAAAATACGGAAGATAGAGGTGTCAAACATTGAGGCGCAACCTGGACAGTAAAGTGGAGCGGCAGACTTCCATAAATGCCCATGGAACGCTCTTTAGTTTTTTATATTAGTTGAAAGTTAATTGGCATCAGTTTGTAACGAAATCGTACTGCTTTTAATAAGCATATTAACTGTCAAAATAGAAAGAGAATTTTCCTTTCTATAAATGTTGTTGGGCTACTATTTTTTATTTTGTTTTCTATTTATATTTTCCATTTTTCTTTCTACATATGGTTTTGGACTGCTATTTTTGTTTTTTACTATTTATACACTTTCATCTATTCGTGGCTAGCAATGTGTTGCAGTTTATATTCGCTTTCATTTCGCATTGTCCGTTGGTAACAAGGTTCGATACCGTTAATACAGTTTCATTGTTTATTTTATTCTTTTCATTCATTTTTTATCCACATTCATTATTTATGGTATTGTGTGGTAACAATGGCAACAATTTAAGGTCGTGCAATAGAGATTTCGACGACAACCAGAGGGGACAAAGGAAAAGTTCATATAAATCTTTGAAATGCACATTTACAGCTACGGAAATGCCAAAAAACCGCTGGACTTCGAATATGAAGATACTCAGTTCGAATCCGACCTAGACCCTCAAAATTTTTATAATTTAATTGTTGAATAGATATTTGAGAAAACACTAAATTAATATCAATTGTCATCGATTATAGGTTAATAAAATGTATTTGTACTTGATTTAATAAATAAAAACGTATTTTATTAATGATTGAAAATGTGTACAAGATATAGAGCGTGAGCTAATAGAAATAATATTTTATAACAAAAACTGTGAAGTCTCTAAACACTTCATGTAAGATTACTGTTGTTTAATCCTATAAATTACCACAATAATTAAAAGGAACATGTTTGACATTTTTCTATGATGGAAGTGAATACAGAATATTTTAATGGCGACGAATTACTATCTCCACATTGACATTAACGGCTTTAGAAAGAAATACCTCCGAAGATTATCTTACATTTCATTTGATTTTTGAAGAAAATCGAATTGTGAAAATTTGCTTCTCAAATAGAGGTTTTACTTTTATTGTCAACTGTATCGTTCTTATTAAATTCCTTGTTTATTAAATTCCTTCTATTAGCTCACGTTCTTCTAATATACATCTTGTGTAAATATTCAATTGTTAATAAAATAGGTTTTTATTGATCCGATCAAGTATAAATATATTTTTTGAACCTATAGTGAATGACAATTGAAGGTAATTTAGTTTTTAAAAATATTTATTACATAATTAAACTGTAAAAATTTGGGGGGTTTAGTTCGGATTCGAACTGAGTACCTGCATGTTCGAAGTCTAGTGCTTTTCAGCACTGGGACAACTTTCCATAACTAAAAACGAATTTCCCTTCAATGAAAAACCTTCATTGCATAACCTTGAATTAATGCCATTGTTACCACACAATATCATAAATAATAAACTAGAATTAAAAATAAATGAAGATAATAAAACAAACAAACTAAATGGATTAACGGTATAGAGCCTTGCTTCACAAACGGGAAATGCGAAAAGAAATCAAAAGGAAACTGCGACACAATACAAGCTCAAAAAAAATGAATCTGCATATATAGTAAAAAACAAAAATAATAGACCTTTGTTGACTAGGAATTTACTTATTTTAAAGAAATTTACATTGCTTGTTTTTCCATCAATGTTTTCATTACATATTTTGGATATATAGTTGTATAAATTTTTGTTCTGGATCACAAATTAAGTTATAAATAAACTAAAAATATATCTATTAAAAGTTTATTGAAATGCAAAATGTAATATTTTTAGTTTTTTTTTTTTTTAAATAAGTGCATTATTTTGGCTTCCAACCCGAGAGCATACAACATAAAATTGCCTATGTAATAAATAACTATTTCCAGAATACATTTCACACATACTTTTTTTTTAACTTGAGCTCTATTATTGTGACAGCAAATGCTATCAAAATCGGGAATTGCACGCGTTCAACGCCAATCGACTAATCTGTAGGTATCACATGATAACTAGTATCACATGATGAGTTTCCTATAATAAATACAGTATAGTCTCGATAATTCGAGGTAAAAAGGAACCGAGGCATCCTCAAATAATTCGGATTGCATCGGAATACGTTCCTGTGCATTAGAAAAAAAAGAATTCTTGAATGAACCGTAATACCATGATTAAAATTGGACTAAATAGGTTTATAGAACGTTATATGAAAATTTCTTGGAAGCCAGACTCATTTCCTCTGCATACCTGATTTATATAAACATTTATTGGAAAGACTACCAATTTCCTTTGCATAATTTGTTGAAAAAAAACATTTCGTAAAATCCCGACTCATTTCCTTTCCATACCATAATGATATGAACTTTTCGTAAATGTCCGACTCATTTCCTTTGAATACCGTATCGATATAAACATTTCTTGGAAGTCCGACACATTTACTCTGCCTAACGTATTGATATAAACATTTCTTAGAAGTTCATAATTTTATCATCATTTTCTTTCAAATAGATAAAATAGGCTCAAATAGAAATGAGCTCGAATTCAACGTAAGTTTGAAATACCGGGATTCAAAGTTTCGAAACTGTATCTTTACATTTTCCTGTGTTGCTTGGATTCTAAATTACTTTGTTCCTAATTGCTTTTCCTACTAAACGTGTGACAAAGTTGGGGTTCTTTTGAGTTACAGGGCGATGTCATTAGTGAAACTATTGTTAATTTTATTTTGTATAGTGGCAGACTTGGTACATCCAACTAGTTTAACTGCTAAATAATTAACCAACTCACTTTCTTAAATGACTGTTCCAATAGGTTTGAATGTAAACAATCCGCTCTATTACATACTTTTTACTTAGATAATGAAAGCATTAATATTAACATTTGTTTCTTACAGTTTCACTAAGAGATTCCTGATCTGAATAAATGTTTCTTATAACAGTGAATACATTTTTGAAGTAATATCAACACAAACAAATTCTAGGAATATTATTATTTGTGTATTTTAATTAAATTTACGCTTGCGGTTTCCAGAATCTAGTAATTATTTTGAAAATGTATTTTCCATATTTCCTATAAAAAATGAACAAGAATTTGTCATTGTTAATTTCAATATGCACAATGTACCATAATACTGATGGTTTTGGGCTTGCAATAATTTCACATGCTTCTGTTAAATCACGGGCATTATTCGTCTAACATCTCTAGACAATAAATTGACTGTGTCTGCAAAATGTCCCTCACTGCCTTTTATAGAGCTCTATCTAATCCCTATAGCGAATGTTTATGAGTTATTTAGTGTTCGTTCTAAGTAATTAAAATCCTTAAAACAATTAAATTCGATAAACAGCTTTGTATTTTAATAGTGTAAGTTCACATTCAATATAGTATCTGCTTTTGAATGACAAATGTAATGTTCAAGGACACCTGTAATTTCTACCTACCAAGCAGGACATTTCCCTGTAATTATTTTCTAATTTGGTTGTCTGCGCCCTACCCAAAACACACATAAATACGACTAAAGTACATTGTGAAATTCATTGACGTATTATTTAACAAGTAAAATAATTTTATTTCAAAGTTAATACCAACTTAAATCAACAAAAAAAATTGTACATATACATAAGCCAGAATAACAATACTAGATGGCTAAATAAAAATCAAATTTCCTTGAAATTTTCTATTTTCCTTTCAATGTATGGAGTTGGACTACTATATTTGTTTGTTACTATTTATACGTCTTTTTTCGTCGCTTTCATTGTTTTGTAGTTTCTTTTCGCTTTTCTTTAACATTGACCGTTTGTGAAGCAAGGTTCGAAAATGTTTTATGATATTGTGTGGTAAAAATTTTAAAAGTTTTAGGTTGTGCAATGGAGGTTTTCAGGACAACCAGCAAAAGAAAAATTCAAATACATCTTCGAGAAGTAAATTACAAGCTATGGGAAAGTGCTAAGGCACGCTAGACTTCGAACATGAAGATACTCGGTTCGAAAATTTTTTTAATTAATCAATTATATTTGAAAAAATGTATTAACACCAATTTATTTCCACTATGAGTTTAAAGAAATGCATTTGAACTGAATTGTATGAATAAAAACGTATATTATCAACGATTGAAAGTAGCATTGCTTAGATATATATATTCTTAATATTGTAATTCCTGAGGATGTTGGTGATGTCAACCAACGAAAAGCTTTGAATGTATTGTTCAATAAATTATTCCTGTAATTGTGTATATTATTTAATCTTAAAAATAATTCTAACAGGAAAACATATTTGATATTCTACACACACACACACACACACACACACACACACACACACACACACACACACACACACACACACACACACACACACACACACACACACACACACACACACACACATATATATATATATATATATATATATGGTCACAATTAAATTTTACTTTAAACGGGTTGTTATAAAGTTATTTTTCAAACAATATTTTATGAATTTATTTAAATACATATTCTTTTACATAGTTTGAAAGAAATGAAATACATAGTATATTTCTTATTGTATGACAATAAATTAAACGTTTAAAAGATATTACGTATTATAGTGTAAAAAATACACTAATAATATTTCCGCTATGAAAAGTGACCAAAATATAATTTTTAAGTTTATATTTACTTTTAATTTATAGCAAAATAAATCGTGCTACTAACATTCACTAGGAAGGAAATCAAACTGATATTAACATCAAAGCAACCACAAGAAACCACCCTTTCCTGGTGCAGAATCCAGTAGTACATGTTCTGCAGCTTTCTGTGTAAGCTCTTGCATTTGTTTGTCTGTAGAAGCTGCAGGATATCTTCCCCTGTGTTTCGTACTTCTGATTCAATAAGCATACAGCACAACATTGATAAAACTATTGGCAAAGAAGAACACAACATCAGACCCACAGTAACTGTAATACTTCTGCTCATGAAAATATTCAAAACACGAACGAGTAATAAACACTCATAGACAAAGTACATGGCAAAACTGTCAACGTTGTAGTCCACTGTGAAACGCAGAGCGAGAAATAGTTCGTTGTAAAGCTTCTTGACGTTCCTTAGTTTCTGTCTGTGCACGTTGGGGCCTATCGTGGGAGGCGCGCTGGTGGATTCCACTGGTGGCAGTACATGCAGTATGGAAATGACTGGTGAATCGTTCTGAATGGTTTCCTTTAGGTCTCTTAGACATTCTCTTGCTATTTCCATGCGATTACGAATTGCCATGAGTATAAGGCTAAAACCAAACACTACTGCCCAAATCATTCCAATCAAATGTAAATAGTTAACATGTATTGCATATGAAAGCATATGGCTGCCAAAGAAATTTGTCATGCTTATTAGGGTTGAATATGTCACCACTGACAATGTGTTTACTACAGCAACAAAGATGACGTAGATTCTGAATTTCCAGTGATCGATGAAGTGCCCAAGACATTGCAGCTTTTTGTCAACCCCAGTCAGAGCCTCAAAGATGCGGAGGTAGATTGGGTATCCTTTGTAGGTTTTCCACAGTGAATGAAAACAACAGACACGGAATGCAAGATGAAGAGCAAAGACAAACCATTTATTTGTGGCCTCTGAAGTAACCAAACTGAAGCTGTCCACCGCACTTGTCAGACACAATAGGGACATCAGTAACAGGTTGTAGATTGCGTGCAGCTCCATCCAGCGCTGTTCCTTGATCGACACGACAGAAACGCCGTAAAAAACCAACATTACAGAAAACGGAGCGTAACTCCATGTTACGTCTTGAGTCATTGCACAGTATTATAGTTCTATGAGACTGTGAAATAATTGCCTCATTATTGTAAGGCTTTGTTTCTAAGCCGTTGCTATGGCGACGATATGTGTGCGCTATGTAATTTGCAAAGTGGTTTGTTGAAGGTTTCAAATGACAGCTTTAATGTACTCATTAGTAATACGTTTTCTCTACATATTCCTTGTAAGTGACAATGTCTTTTAGTAAATTAAATAATTATATACAAATTATTGATTTTACGAAATTTCATTTTATTGGAAAATTTCAGGCGTACAAAATATAATTTAAATGCAATATATTACCTTTTCCTCAATATAATCTTGTAAAACGATTTTAAAATTTAGAAAAAAACGAAAATATTTATAACCAGTTCTATGAAATTAATTCCTACTTGAGACTGAAGGAGGATGATATTTTTCTAATTTTTACCACAAATAGATAATTTTAAACCTTATCTCTCAATATGAGAAGTAATAATTTTAAAAATACAGGTTTATCGAAATAGAATGCTGGAATTTTAAGTAAATACAACTAAAAAGCTGCTAAGTACTATTAATTTATTTTGTATTAAAAGCGTACGGTATCGGTATCGCGTTTGTGGGTTCGTGTAAAACGTTAGGACAAAAAAGATGGTGAGAATAAGAAAGGTTTAGACTTGAGCCACAAAATCTTTCGACTCTTATTTCAAGAGTTAAAAAATCATATAGATTCGCATATTTTTGGGATTATATATTATCAAGCATATGAATTAGCGCCTCCACGAATCCATCCTCCCGCCCAGGTGACTATCGTCAGGCCAAAGGCGTAGGGCTTGGTGCCACTGTCCTTGGTCACAGTAAGCAAGAGTCTTTTAACCCTAATACAAGGCTTGACTGATGATCTTGCCACCCATGGGCGAGACGAACTCCAATCGGACACAACGGTTACGTCCGCCTCTCCAGAATAATTCGGGACCAGTAGGTACTTCAGTACCGTCAATGATTTCTACGTCTGATGATTTTGGTTCAGGGAGGACCTCGAACGTTTCTGCTCTCTCGGTGAATATTATCTAAGGACCGAACCCTCTGGACGTGTCCCTACGTGGGTATAAACCCATCCCATTAAACATTGAAACCATTAAAATGTACGGAGAAAATTTTAGGTTTGTTTATAATCTGTAGGACTGCAAACCTAGGACAAGAATCACTAGAAGAAATTACACATCCGCTTTGTGCTAGGAGCCAATAAACTCGACCCACGAGCCTCCAACTACCGAAAACAACTCAAAATGTACTGAGGAAGTTATTGCTTTGCGGTGCTAATGTTGCATCTGTGGTAGACCACTCTGCCCCATAGCTTCACATAAAAAACACATTATAACTCTGCATAGCAACAAGTGAACCTTACATTGAAACTTACTAAGCTAACAAAAACATTTCTTTTTCTGTTTTATACGAGGTCGTTGTTTTTTTAAGAATAACCTAATTACCTGAGACAGTTGGCGACTGTACAATCACCTGGTGTTGCAGACATTAAATATACATAAAGCTCAGTAGAATATCTCCCGTACTGTGACGGGTAAATATATTCCCGTTTATCTGTAATTAATTATGAACCGGTTTTAATTAGCTCATATTTATTTTCTTCATTAATTTTAATCTTTGTATAATTTTATCAATACATTTTCTAGAACTAAAATTTCCAATAACTTGAAATTTAGAACGAATTTTTATATATGAAGGAAAATATGGTTGATAAATGTAAATTGATTGGGCTGTTTATAAATGTATTGCATTGTTCATCGACTGCATTTTCGTTCATGCAAAACTTCATATGAGTGCCTATAAAAGATGAATGCATTTATTTAACAACGACTAAAATTCCCAAACTTCATTTGCAATATATCGATAGAATAATGCAATATTGTATACTTACAGTTTAATATTTCAAAACAACATTATAATTGAATAATACAAGAGTTGAAATATAAATTTTAAACCTTTATATTTAATTTCTTCAATATTTACATCATGTCGATTTATGAGTATTTTATACATAATTATTTTTATAAAATATTTTAAAAAGAAAGTAAATTTCTTTGGAAATACTTGAGCTTTTAAAATTAAATTTCAATTCAATACTTACTTTGAGACATTTTAAATAATAATTGGTAATTAAAAACAATTTCTGAATAAGTGAAATAAAATGTCCTTGACAATTCAGGGCAGGTGTCCTTGGGTTACAAGCTTGCCTAAGACATAATTATGCTGCGTGGAGTCATTTTAAGGCTTTTGAAGTTGAATTTTCTTGCAAAACCAGCCCATTTGGATTATTTCCCTTTTCTTTGCATCAAAACTACAAGCTTGAATCGATTTCTCAAATTTTAAAAAGAAATATTTATCTTACTTAGTAATAATTTCTTTCACTGATAAATAGGTCTAAAAAAACAGAAAATAGTTTTTCAAATTATGTTGCCCGCAAACAGCACGATTTCACGTATTAGCCTTCTTTCAGTCTTTCCTCCGACAAATAAAGACGCCCGGTAAAGAGAAAAAATATGACTCTAAAGATTAGAAAGTGAATAAACCACAACAAAAATGAATTAAATAAAGTTTCTGATAAATTTACAAACAACGTACTATTCTAAGATTTAGATATCATATAGAAAGGTAGTATTTACCTCATGTGGAGTTATGTGTATTTATTATACATAATAATTTGAATTATAAATATAGAATATATGAGTTTTAAATATTAAAAAAAGTAAATTCTTTGGAAATACTTGAGCTTTTAAAATTAAATTTCAATTCCATATCAAAATGTACCTGCTATGATAAATTTTAAACAATATTTAGTATTAGCAAACATTTTGAATAAGTGAACTATAATGTTTTCCTTGATCAATCAGGGCGGGTGTCCTGGGCTTTCCCACTTGCCTAAGACAATTGCGCAGCGAAGAGTCATTTAAAGAGTTTCGAAGTTTAATTTCTTCGGAAAAGTAGCCCATTTGGATACTTTTCCCTTTTCCTTGAATCGAAATTACAAACTTGAGTCGATCTGTCAAATTAAAAACAAATATTTATCTCATGGTGCTTGAATCGTAATCCTTTCATTTCACTGATGAATAGGTCGGAAAAAATCGGAAAATAGTTTTTCAAGTAATGGTGTCTGTAAGAAGCACGATTTCACGTACTAGTCTTCGCTCGGTCTTTCCTCCTCCGACAAATAGAGACGAACGTTAAAGAAAAAAATATGATTTTAAAGATTAGAAACTAAATAAACCCTATCAAAAATGAAATAAATAAAGTTTCTGATAAATTTACAAACAACATTTTTTAAAATATAGAAGGGTAGAGGAACACAGTAAATCAATAAATAATATGATCAGAAACTCAACCAGATGAAACTATATCCCAGTGTCATTCTGGCTTCATAAGGTATAAGGCTAATTGTTTACGAATCATATTAAGTTTAAATATTCAATGCACAATATTTGTTTAAGCAATATTTCCCTCTTAAACTAACCTTGCTCGTGTATTCAACATAGTTATAATCAGAAAGCATTTAAATTATCGTCCAACTTTCATATATCTGAATAAAAACGGATTAAATATTATGGGAATGTTTACAATAAAAAATAAAACGAATCCCCCATAAACTGAAGGGGAACTTTAAAAAACGCAATGAAAAAATAATCTTTCTCGATCCTGTTATCAAACATAGGGTTACAATCCCTCAATGTTATACTTACTAGGGTTTTCTTCTTCAAGACATCATCACAAATTATCTTTAATAAATGATATTTCCTTCTCAATGATTTGCTAGGCTTTTCTACCACGGGAAAGTTTTATGTTGAATACAATTTTCAGACAAAGTTCTCTTTCTAATAAATATGCCGTTGCTGAAAATTGTATGTTTGTTTGATGGAATGTTACCTCATTGTTTGTTTAATTTTTGGGTAAAATAATGTCTGTCATATAATTCTAATGTACTGTATGTGATATTGACTGTGAAAATGTGTAGGTTCTTAAGTATTTTGATAGTAGTAGTTTTTTCCACGTTTGGTCTAAAATATATTTATTGTATATCATCGCCCTATATAAACTCAAAATATAGGTTCTAAATTGGTCTTTCAAAAGAACGTGTTCACACACACACACACACACACACACAAACTTACCCACACACACACATGCACGCACACACACAAACTTACCCACACACACACACACACGCGCGCGCATACACACAAACTTACCCACACACACACACACACACACACACAAACTTACCCCCCCACACACACACACACACACACACAAACTTACCCACACACACACACACACACACATGCACGCACACACACAAACTTACACAGATACACCCACTCTCTCTCTCTCTCTCTCTCACACACACACACACACACGCACACGCACACACAAAGTTACACACACCCCCAAACACACACATACACACACATCACACACACACACACACACACACACACACACACACACACACACACACACATACACATACACACACAAAAATAATTTTAAAAACTTAAATTGGTTACTGCAATTTCCGTCAGGAAACTGTTCAGAAATCTATACATTACAAATCGTTAATACTAATAAATTTCCCAGCTACATAAACGCATGTAATTTCAATAGCGCGAGGCACTACCATTGTAAAAATCTTTCTGTCTCCCTCTCTATCTCTCTCTCTCTCTCTCTCTCTCTCTCTCTCTCTCTCTCTTTCTCTGTGTGTAACAGTTGAATTCCAAAATATTTTGATCCCCAAACAAAAATAAATTCGCAGATATTACTACCAGTGTTTGCATGTTTAAGAATAAGCAGGTAAAATATATTTCGCGGGAAGAAAATTGTTCCCAGGTTATGTTTATTTATTCATATCCATTACTCTGAGTCCTTTTATGGAGCGCAGGAAGGGTTACCTAGAGGATAGTTTTTCGGAAATGAAATATGGATTACTGTTGGAAACTGACTTTTAGTCCTTTGGAAAGAAATATAAGTAAAACTTCATGAATAAGTAAACTTCCTATAAATAAAAGTCATAGGAACATATATTTAAATTTTTTTATTTCAATTATTGTATTTCTGCTAAAGTATCATAATATGTTTTCATTGTATACTATATTATTTTACTACAAAATAGTAATTTCATACATTTAAAATAATTTATAATCTTTAAGAGCTAAAAACGATAAATAAAACACACGTGTTTATTTAAAGTAATTGTCCTTTAAATTGCTCCAAGTGAAATTTCTTTGTTCTAAAATTATACTAAATTTCCTTATTAGACCAAAGCATTCACACCAGTCACAAATAAACATTGAAAACTTCAGCTGAGTTACACAAAAAGAATATTCCAAAGCTAGTGCAAAATATAGTTTGAGGAAGAACGGAGATTATAATACTTAAAGATGCTTGAAAGTTATTAAAACTTCCATTTTTAAATGTCAATGTATTTAGGATATATTTAGAAAATCTAGTGATTGAAGAATAATTATTATTTACAATTATCGTTGCAAACAGTTTTTCAGTGAATAAGAACCAGCCCATTAGGTCTCTAACTTCTAAGATAACAGAAGTAAATATGGTTGACAAAATCTAGAAATTATCACCTATAAATGGAAGATAAGAAATACAAAAAAAGTAAAAAGAATTTTTCAATTGTAACAGATAAAATATTTTGAATTTGCTTGGAATTTTACTTTATAAATAATTATAGGACGATTGTTACTAAAGAATTATACCAATCACATGAAATCGAGGAGAGCCAGTTCCCAATATCCCCACTTGTGATATTCTCTGGGCGATGGCCTAAAGTTGTGTTGAAGACATGCGGTTATAATTCGCTGTGGAAAGTCTTTCATTTGTATTTTATCCATAAAGTGGTATATATTTCATTTAATTATTCATGGTCCAGAGATATTTTATCTACATTTATTGCTTTTTGTTTTGGAGATATTGACGGATATTGGCTTTAAGCTAAAAGCTACCTCTTTATCTATCTGTTGTCTATAGGTTATTTACAAGATGCCATTTTTAATAATTCTTGATAATAGTAAATACAAATACAGGGATGTCAAAGTAGGAAAAAAGGTTCTAAAGTTGGTTTCTGTAATTATTTAGTCATTTGATTTAATCATAAGTAATATTTGTAAAACCAAGTGTAAACGGTTAACTTAATTGCAGACGCGTTTCATTGACGAAGTTATCTTCAATTTGCAGCGTAACAGGTTACGCTTCCCCGATGGAAAAATTATTTCGAAAAACTTCAGCAAGTAAGTTGATTGTTTTTACTTAGTTCTACAAATAATACTTATAATTGAAAGTTTTTGTGTTTTGCACAATATACGTCTTTCCAAGAGAAATATTTGATGTATCAATAAAAATTTAGGCAGTGCAGTTGTGTGTCTCGTGTTCAGGCGCGTATCCAGCGACTTGCTTTGAGGGGGGGGGCGATCGATGCATTATATATATATATATATATATATATATATATATATATATATATGTATATATATATATATATATATATATATATATATATATATATATATATATAATATGTGTGTGTGTGTGTGCGCACGCGCGCGTACGTGCGTGTATGTAAAAACATAGAACAGAAAAATTTCTTTCTACGCTTGCGTTAGAAATCGGTAACGTGATAAAGATTCGTAGCAAATTAGACTTTTTAATAAATAATTATTCCAGTTTCGATAACACTTATGGCTAGAGAATATTATTAATTTCATAATAAGCTATTATTATAAAAATGGTTTATTAATTAATATAAGTAGTTATTCTTCCAACACGAACAATTCCGGAGTCAACTGCGAATATTACGCTTGCAAAATTACGTATTGAAAATCATATGTTCGAGATTAAGCTTCTGTTAGCGCTATCTGTTGTTAAAACGTTTAGACATTTACGAGGGTATGCCGAGGGAACACGTCACATTTTCAAATTAAAAATTAAAATTTCATTTTTTATTTACAATAAAAGACGAATTAACTTAAGTAAAAGTCTAATTTAATAGAAAGTCCTAATTTAATAATATATTGTCGATTTTTAACCCAAAGTTCTTGAGGGTTGGGGGTGGGCGATCGCCCCTTCGCCCCCCCCCTTGGATACGCGCCTGCTCGTGTTTATATGTGTAATAATTAAATAAGATAGCCTTCATATTTTAAAAATTTCATTTGTGTGTATTAGTCTTAAAATAGTTTCCTCTTACTTAATTGTTATAAAGTAAAGGTTTATATTTTATTATATTCATTACGTTGTGTAATTTCATATCGAGAACATTATTACTTCATCTGATATTCGTAACAAGGTATCTCTCCCTTAATTTGTTGTTCACATTATTCCATACTACTTTCAGTCTTCTTTCAGTAATTTTAAAAAAATATTATTTTTATTCGCTTAGATTTTCTTTTAACGTTTTGAAACTTTGGTTATTTTTTGCTTTCTATCTTCTGAACACAAAACATTAGCTTTGTTCTTGAGTAATAGAGAACCACAATTAAGTACTAACTTTATAAGCAAGTAATATAAACAAAATGTTTTTAAAGTGAATTCGTACTTTGTTCAAGAGAGAAAAATTTTATTTTAGTTACCTTTAATTAAGTAATTACAATTAGTATAAATTAAGTAATATAACCTTTGCGTTAAATCAGCTCTTTATGAAATCATGTTATCCCTTATTCAATATTGCACCTTTTGCATAATGTTTCCCTCCTATATAAAATTAAATTAGTTCTTTAAATTTAATTAATGAATTAATATTTGAAAAACTGTATTAACATCAAGTGCCATGCACTAAAAGTTTTAAAATATGTTTTTGAACTTGAGTAGATGAATAAAAACTATTTTATTAACGATTAAAATTTAAAAAAAGATTTATAAAAGGAGAGTGGACTGATCCTTACTTGTGATAGATTCAATTTACAATATGGTAATACTTTTTAAAAATATTATTAAATTTTTATTTATAAAATATTAGTTGTCTAGTTAGTTATCCTTCAACATTCTCCACTAAGCTGTCAGTACACTATAAGTCAACACGTAATGAATGTACAGTGTAACTCTACTCACAAACCAGTGCAAGGCGAGTATACTATTCATTGCCTTTTCAAATACCTAAAGTATTTCTAGCTTTATAACTGATGATAAAATAAAATTCTTTCCGACATTTTATCCCCTCCCCTATGTTTTAGTAGTAAATATAAAATCTCTTTCAGTTGCCGTCATATCTCTACGCCGGACTGAGTACATTAGGAATGGAACTTTATGGCGGAAACCGTATTATAACTTTCATAAACCTACTCGTTCCCGTTTAAGCGCCCATGTTCCGTTACCAGGGTGTTTTCTGTTAATCCAGGCATTCAGTTTTTAATATTCCATTGAATATATTGATTTTTATTCATATTCTTATCAATCTATCTTTATACAAATGTATAATCTATTACATCATAATTTTGATTTCACTATATGCCTATAAATACTTTACAATTGAAACAATCTACCCCCATTGATCATAAAACTGATCGCATCCTAATTCGAACTTTTAGTTGCCTAAATCTTACCTTCAACGATTTTACTAAATCTTCCATTTTATGATTACTCTTAGAAATATTTTTTGCATTATTTTAATGCCAATGTTTACTTTTAAAATTATATAAATTATTCTGTAATAATCTTTTAGTTTTATAAAAATGTTTCACAACAATAAATTGAAACAACATTTGCAAAATACAAAAACTACTAGTAAATCTACAAACGAAAATATCGATTGCAGAAAAGTAACAAGATATAACAATCAACATCCTTAAACCAACATATATGAACACCGTGCAACAAGAGACATATTCAAATAATTAATTTTTTAACATCATAATAAAAATAAAAAAATAAATAGTTGCACAAGAACACACAGCATAATATACTTTTTATCATAGGTGTTTCAAAGCTTTATGTCATCATCAGTGACACTACTATAAATTCACAACTCCAACTAAACAAATTACTGATAGCACATCTTACTTGTACACAAAAGTTAGAACCGGATCTGGGCGTGGCCAGACTTAGAATCACGTCTCGGATTACATAAAACGTTAAAAATAAATAAGAAACAATGTTAATACGAATTCAAATTCAAGAATAACAAATGTTATTGAAAATATGTTTTACGTTGTAAACAAACAAGAATGTCGATAAAAAATTAAATAAACCTTTTATATAATTTTGAATTGGTTCTAAATAATTAATTTTAAACAATTACATGGTATGTTAAATAGCGTATTAGTAGAATTTATATTTTCTCAAGTTTTCAGATTTTATGTTGTACATATTATGTGTTGATTTTATGTAATGTTGGATAAAAATACTCACTGATGTTTTACAGTAGACGCGTTTCCCTCTTTGTCAGTGAATTGTTCATTGCTTGAGTCTTGTTCCTAACTCACAGCATTGAACAATGCATTAGGTCCAACACATGTCTGCTGAAAAGAATCAGTATTTAGTGGTTTTTCAAGTGTAATCTATACATATATATTACTTTACTTTTATTTAAAACTAAATCTGTTCTAACAGTATCTGTTGTAGATATCTTGCAACATGCTATAATTTGACGCAGTTTAATCTGGTACTCATTTCTATAAGAAACCTTCATTTTATAATTCTTAGTGTATGTATTATAAAACAAGATAAAATTGGTTTTTCTTGTAAACTTTTAATTATTGACATTCAAGATTTACTAGTATCATTCCTTCTTGACTATTTTAAAGTATATTATAATATCATATATATTATTTAATATTATATATTTAAAATATGTATATCACCTGATAAATATTTTATTTTTCAATTCTGATTTCGTACACAATAGTTACACAAAAACGCTAACAATGAAGATTTTTCCTACAATATTGTTATAATAGGGGTTGTATGAAAGAAACATTAAAATCTGTATAAACAAAATAATACTTGTAAGCCTACATAAACAGAATTTCTAGTGGAATTCCTGGGTAATGGACGGTAATGTCCGTCACGTGCCCTTCTTTGTTCTTTGGTAAAATTATTTCAAGGAAGCGTTAAAGCAAATTTTATCTAATAAAAGTTTTGGGGCAAAGTGGTTTTAAAGTTAAAGTACGGCAAAAATTTTTAATAATAAAAGTCTGTTCTTGATTTATACTGAATTTGTTGTGACGTAAACAGAGTTAACGAGATAAATCCTTTCTCAGTGGTTTTACTTATTTTTCTGTGACTTCTGTATTGTTTTGGACTTTCAATAACTGTTAGCCTAATTGAAAAACCATATAAATAATGGACGCTAGAATTATTCATGACTGTAAAAACTTGTATAATCAAAATGAATTATAATAAAAGTAGGTATTGGGTCGTTTATGTAAAGAAGGTCTACTACAGGGATGCTTTCAAACTACTCATATTATTTAAAATCACTTTAGAACCGACTTTAAAGGTTTGAAAAAGAGGTTGTGGGTCCCTGGAAGCCTGGCCTAAAGCTACTACTTATAGTCTATTTGCCCACTTTTTCAGACGACCTGGTGATTTTATTGCACGACGATGATTTATAATAATAAAATTATACAGCTTATATTATATAACTATTAATAAAATAAATACCAGAACATTTTTCAAAAGCAAAAAAAATTAAAGGAACTAGCAGGAGAAAATTGTTTGCAAATGAAATAGATACATAAATTTATTCATCATGCATAAAAAATAGCGAAAAACAAGAAATGTCTTTCGTTAACTTACTATATAGCGTTTTCAAAATAGATACAGCACTTTTGATTTGATAATACTGAAAATACGTGTGGTGAAAATTTTCCGATATTGGTTTTTTAAAGACGATATTGTTCTAGATTTTTCGAAACATAATCATCATATATAAATATAAATAAAATAGAAATATATTATAAACATAAAAATAATATCATAAACGAACAAATACAATTAAAACTAAACGATAAATTATTAAACCAATTAGACAATATTAACCCCAAGACAAACTTAAAAGACTCCCACAGCGCAGTGAATCCGAGAATAGAACAATAACGGTACACCTCACCTTGTGACACTCGCAGTCTACTACAATCCCCGGTCAGTGATGTTTGATAATGGAGATACTATCAATCTTTCAAAGTTAACTCGCATAACTACCAAATACGATTCTTGTTTAAGTACACATAGTGAAAGTGATATATATATATATATATATATATATATATATATATATATATATATATAATTACTTATTATTCGGAGTGGGCTACATCCGTTAGTTTCCCAATGAAATATATATACAGTTAACATTAAAACTCAATTACAGGAATACATTTTTGGAAAAAAATATCAGTAGTTCCAAACCTTTCAGGTAATTGAGAGTACAGTAAGCTCTCTCTAATCCGGCAGGTGTGGCACTGGGATACTGCCGGATTACTGGAGGATCCATTAAAAACAGGAAGTACATTGAACAATATTTATGTGTATTTCCCATTGATAAAGAAAATATAGTAAAATAGTCCTGTAGTGGTCAGAATATGAGAAAACGAAAACTAATGTGCCGGAATGTACTTTACACACGAATGGTAACTTATCTTTGACGGTAAAAAACAAAAACCTAAATATGTTTTCCGTTTATAATGCAACGGCATTGTTCACTTTTACTTCAATAGCAGTCACTGTAAGTAACTAAACAGCAAACGAATCGAAATCGTTTGTATATCACGAGCTACACAACTAGAACCTTGTGGCTTGAAGGTCACTCTGTCATATCGAAATGCAGTGAAAAATATACAGTAAGTTATTATACAATAAGTTATGTTTACATATTGATTGTGTTAAAAAAAACCGGATTACAGGACGGATCGGATAATAGAGAGTTTACTCTGTTACCAATTTCAAGAATACCTTCTTTAAAATATTCAATTATAACTGATATTTTTGATTAGCTTTATATTGTTGAAGTATTAATTTCAATGTAGTCGTAACTAAAAAAACTTTGTATAAGGTAATAGGTCATATACATTGATAGCTGATGCACTTACTCGCTCATTAATCTTGTGTGTCATTATGCTCATATTATTTCCAGCATTCTAAATACGTCCTTTCTTTAACCAGCGTTCAATTCTTTCATTATTTCCGCATTGAAACGTTTGTCTATTATTATGCAATGAGTTTATGAATTTTATTATTAAAGATGCCATACAAATAAATATATATATATATATATTTATATATTATTCAGTTTACGGAGAACATTTCATTGGACAGCTGTTCAAGATATGAATATTGACAAACTTTAGTCGATCGATATATTCATTAAAGTCACATCCAATCCCCAAACACATTAATAATTTACTGCTTCGAGCGCGTTCTGTTACATATACTATTTATTATTTTTCGATTAATATATTAAAAGACAAGTAGTATTGCTGAAAAATGTATTACGATTGAATCAATCAGTTATATAAATACGTCTTTATTTATCCCAAAACCCTCCTTTGGTGAATATTCCTAATTAATCAAAAAAATTACCCAATTGACGATGTCAGTTGAGTCAAATTAGTTTTCAATCGTCAAACAAGCAGTAATTTTAGAAAACACGGTACTGAAAGATTCTTAGTCATGTGGAACGAAAGCATATTTCCCAAGTTGCAGAACTTCTTGATGCCGTTGCATTTATTGCAGTCTCCTTGGATGAAGAACTCTGACGTCACCGTTATGCAAGTCGTCTTTTGCTGTATTATATCAATTCTGGCGTACAAAGCAATGGCTGAAGTAACCCCATACATGCTAGACCTTAGCAACATCTCTATCTCTCAGTTACTGACTCTATCCTGTTACTTTGCGGCCAATATATGCACTCCATACACAATCTTCTACTATTTGTTATGTAACAGACAATATGTGGTCAGTTTTGCACAGAACCAAAACGACATCGACAATGGCCTTGGGATATTAAACCAAGTTCTATCAAAATCATGTTTGTTGTCTTTGATTTTCGTTGCATATTATAGCTTTCACTCAATAATGTTGGACATAAATTACATTTTTTTCCCTTTAGAAGAAAACACATTAGGGTATGCACAAGTGGGCCTGACGTTCTGTGTTTTACTTCAATTCTTTCACCACTGCATCTTGAATGTTCTGGTACTTCAGTGGTTCCATGACAGCCTCTTGAATGTTCTGGTACTTCAGTGGTTCCATGACAGCTTCTGGAATGTTCTGGTACTTCAGTGGCTCAATGACAGCCTCTTGAATATTCTGGTACTTCAGTGGTTCCATGAGAGCTTCTTGAATGTTCTGGTACTTCATTGGTTCCATGACAGCCTCTTGAAAGTTCTGGTACTTCAGTGGTTGCATGACAGCCTCTTGAATGTTCTGGTACTTCAGTGGTTCCATGGCAGCGTCTTGGATGTTCTGGTACTTCAGTGGTTCCATGA
>JBAIZL010000006.1:100783137-100785637 GCA_036971475.1 Prosapia bicincta | reverse complement strand
GATGATGATGATTTGGTAACCGAAACGGCTTTTATCTAATAAATCCATTTATTGTGTGTGCCAAGTGGCGGCTTCAGTGGGTAAGCCTGTGCCTAAATTACTTTTTTATGTTTATTTGTCAAAATCCTTCTTAACTGTAAATTGTTTTAAAAGATAAACCATAAATGAAATGCTTATAATATTATAACAATATTTAGAATGCCCCTAGCAACAATAAAATAGCAAATACTCGCTCTTTTGTTTAGCTTATATATTTATCTGCCCTGAAAGTAGAAATGCCCTCAGAAATATCATTTAAATTTAAAACAATCACTGGAGAAGGGCTCTGGCCCCCTCGGTAGTTTCGAACCCCCTACACTGTGCATACCCAAAAATATAACCTGAGCCTGCTCCTGTGTCTGTCCGTTACTAAACTTAATGCCTATATAAAACTATATATAAATATACATAATAATATTATTATATGTTAATAATATGTTTTCATCAGAGTTTATCGAAAATCACTTTTATGAGGAGAAACTATTCATTAAATACCAACAGACTGTAATTTATTTCGATGAACTGAACAATAATCGATACCTTAACATACAGAACGTAAGAATAATCGATTCCTTAACAAACATACGTTATATCAAATGTTTCTATCGTTTACCCATAAAATGTGTCGTTTTACCTGTACTTTATTTTTATTCTTGGGTTGATGGCGTTGCTTAGAATTTAAAACAGGATCTTAAAATAAATGTAAAATTTTCAATAATAGTCATCACGATTATTATAGTTGTAAGGAAATATTTAATTGAAATCGTTTAGCTTTTGGAAGACATTGAAATAAAATGTAACCTATAGTACTAGATATGTTTCTCGTCTGATTTTATGTTTTTATTTTTCCGCTACACATGACCATCATCAACTATCTCATCATCCTCATACAATTGTCATAAAGGCTGGAGTGTGTTATATCACGTGCTGGCGTGCGTTAGATCACGTGACATTCTTTTACCTCAAGGCATTTTATTTTTTCTTAGTTTATATCTTGTAGTGGCTCATTAAAATTTTCGTTTTCTGTATAGAATTGGAATTATTATTATTTATTTTCAAAATTACTCCCCAAAATCATTGCTAACTCAATCTCTTTGCCTTGGTTTACTCTTCCTCCAAGTTTCTGTTTTTCACTTTATCCTTACACCTACTTCATCGAAACTCTTGTTGAACGTTGCTTATATCCCATCATTCAATATTTCCTTCTTAAATACTGTCTTAGAATTATTTTATTTCTGAGAGAAGGATGATTCAGTTTCAGTACTGTTTGTTTTGGCGCATACTTTAGCATTAGCAATTCTTTGCTGTTCTACACTCCTAACACAAGCTCCCACACGCCTTTTTGCTGGTAATGACTTTTACCAGAATCTATTAGCTCGCAATGTAAATATGCCTATAGACAAAATACTACACATTTCACTTCCTTGCTGTTGGAGGGTGTTAATAAACTCAATTCCTTTAAAAAACATTTTATCCTGACGGCTGCTTTAAAGCCATGAACAGTATGACCGGGCTTGAGGTGGTCAACAATAGCGTCATAATAATAATTTCCTGTGCCTTAGGTTAGTAGGGATCCCTGTGAAAGATCCCTGAGTCTGTGAATCTCACAGGCGTAACTAGTGATATATATATATATATATATATATATATATATATATATATATATATATATAGTGTATGTGTGTGTGACAGTAGGCCTTTTACTTATTTACGCCAACATTTGACTAAACATTTTCTCAACTATAAGTATGTTCTTGTATTTGTTACGATATTGTTGGGCACCACAGCTATGGTTGGGTTCATCTAGTCGATGCTAGAATGATAGACAAATATTGGTCTAATTGACAAATATTAAGGCAAAACATGTTCATCGATTACATGACGAAGGAGATATTTTACACCTACTTTAGTTGCCTTCCTTAAGATACCATATGAAGGACCTGACTAGCCAACGTCTAGACAGAAAAAAGTTATAAAGGGCTCTAGAACTACCTGTAGAGGACTAGTCTACGTCTAGACTGAAAGAAGTGGTAGAATGGCTCTAAAACTATCTGTAGAGGACTAGTCTACGTCTAGACAGAAAAAAGTGGTAGAATGGCTCTAAAACTATCTGTAGAGGACTAGTCTACGTCTAGACTGAAAGAAGTGGTAGAATGGCTCTAAAAATACCTGTAGAGGACTGGTCTACGTCTAGACTGAGAGAAGTGATAGAGAGGCTCTAAAACTATCTGTAGCTAACCGGTTTACGGCTGGTTGACTGAAGAAGTGATAAAGAGGCTGTGAAACTACATGTAGAGGGTTAGTCTACGTCTAGACAGAAAGAAGTCATAGCGTGGTTCTAAAACTACTTGTAGAGGACTAGTTCATGTCTACACATAAAAAAATGAAAAAAGGCTCTAGAACTACCTGCAGAGGACTAGTCTACGTCTAGACAGAAAGAAGTGGTAGAATGACTCTAAAA